>JAQFZE010003339.1:0-12769 GCA_034695245.1 Dicyrtomina saundersi | reverse complement strand
AAAAAAAAGTTGAAAAGAAATCTCAGCGGCATGTTACATGTCTCAAAACACTAGTTAATAATAACTGACAGGTGTAGCCAAGGAACCTATGAATTCTCACCTTTTACTCAAAAAAAAAAGAAGAGACGAGGAGAAGATGAAGAATTTTTACCTGCCATGCAAACTGTCTTTCGGATATTTTGTCTGTAAATTTTTTTTTTACTTCACGTCTATAAGGAGATTTAAAAATTTGGATTTGGCTGTCTACAGTAATTAATACAGAGTCTAGTGTAATAATTACAATAACCCAGTATCCGTGTATGTAATTGGTAATTGTAATAGGAAAGTAAGTGAAGCATGCTTTCCCTTATCACCCGTACAAATCACCATTCTCATACTGAAATGTATAAACATTATCATCACGACTTTGAAGGAAGAATGGAAATGGAATAGAAACTTATATATTATTTCCCAATTCACCTTACTACCATACCAAAACTAACATTATACCCCTGCAAATAAGTGCATGGAATAATTTAGAAAATTTTGCATACAATCAAAGTCAAGATCGAAATCGACTGACATTATCTCCCACTAACCCTTCCCTACAGGCAATAGGGAGGGAGGCAAGCCTGGGCAGACTCATCCGCCTGCCTTATGTATGCTATGGTCCTTATCCTTACATGAATGACCTGACTAAGACAATATTATAAGGAGGTGGACGTGGAAGTGAAAGGAGTAAGAAAAAAGATGAGCTCGTGTTGCTCGCACAATCAACATCAACACAGTCAAATAAAATTTGGGAACAAATGCAACACGCCATGCCCTCACTATTAGCCCTGGCGATGCAATGGCACACAGACAACACAAATCTGAACACAAAAGGAAGATGACTCGCGTACTATAATTGCTATAAACCATATGTATTCTTGAATTTTTTTTACACTAGGATTTTTGAACAGGAGGTTTCCTTAATTATACGTTTCAATTGACGTCTCGTTCATCTTGTCTTCAAAAACAACCGACAGGTCGGTCGGGGAAGGAGTTGGGATGGTGATGGTAGGGATGGAGGGAAAAAAATTCGATTGAGACGTAATATGATAACGAGACTGCTCAAAGTCTTCGTACTGCCTAGGGAACCTATATGGTTTTAGCTACGGCATGGTATTCGAATTACACACACTGCACTCCAACTCCAGTCAAAGCCACAGTAAAGTAGTGTACCAATTACCATGCCGTGCCATCAAAAGTCTAAATCCAAATCCTCATCTCTACCTCACGTTCGTCCTACAAAGCCTCTATGTTCTATAGCACAAGCATGGGACATGATTATATTAAGAGTTTGAAAAAATTTTAAATTGATGGTAGGTGTCTAACTCTGATTAACTGAAACACACGACCCACCGGCATTTTCAAATAAACATAAACATAACATTTTCCTTTTAACCCATCGCCCATCATCCTCACTGAACAAACGGTATACAGAAGGCTGGAAACAGAGTCGAGCAGAAACATACATATACCTACAATATCCCCCATAATTTTCTAAATTAGCACCAAGCATCATCACTTACCCGACAAGAAAATGCTAAAGACTTCACGGTCCGAATCCTCCAGTCATATAATGAGTAATAACGTTGAATTGTAGGTATGTATATAGCTGTAGTATATGAAGTCTCAAGTATGTTGTTTTCTTTTTGGAATCCCTCAAGGGTTTTTTTTACTGTTGAATTTGAATTTGAGGATCTTCAGGTCGAACATCAGATTTAAGTTTTACAAATTCCTTAGCAACTTCATCATTATTTCTTTGAGCTAAAATACGAAGAATTGTCCAGCCTGTCTCATCCATTTGAATTCTTTTCCCAAGCGCCAACCAACACGCACACGAGCCCTTGAAAAGAAACAAAGAGAAATATATAATAATAAAATTATTACAGATAAAGAAAATGAAAAATATTATACGCAATCGTATAGGTTAGGTAAGGACATTAATAGTAATACTTATCGTTAACACATTTGCATACCTACGTTTATATTTCCTCAGCCTTACCCCATTCCCATTCGCAATAATCATAATTATAATCCACGCAAAATGGTAATCATAATCATCATAAAATTCTGCGAAGCATTCATTTATTCTGTACGCTCCGCGTTGGTTTCATAAATATTAAACAAAAAGTGGACCAAAACAAAACCCTTTTGCGAGTAGTAAACAAATTATCAGTCTGCGTCTGGGCCCGCATTATTGCTCAGCGCGAGAGCGAAATCCCTTTGTGTTGCTATTAAATTTCAAAGAGGTATACATAAGTCGACTATGAAAACAAAATCATAATAAAAATAATTACCGAACGTAATAACGTAATTTTTTATAATTACTGTCCGAACAACTAATGACACAGTGGACGGCATGAGAGAGAAGTTGGAAGCACATTACATGGAGCTCCAATAACAATTTAACATCTGTCCTGTTTGCTTCGTAGATAATGGATACCCACTTAAAAGTGCAGATGCATAGGTTTACTTACATGTTTGGATAATTTACGCAGATTGCACATGCAATATGCCTATCTACACGCATAACGTCAGCCTTTTCGTTATTTCCACATATAAACTACTAATAGTTTAGTCTACACTGCAAGTTGTAGACGCAAAATAGGTTGTATTGATATTTTTACTAAAGTGTAAAACCATCTGTATAGTACTCGGTACAAAGAGGAACGAGAAAATAAATAATTTCTAATTTTTGAAAAATGTAAAAATGTAGCATTATTTGTTTTTTGTGGAAAATGTAGACAGTATATTTTGCTTTGCCTTTAGTACGTAACGACCAATGCTTCGAAATTTTAGTACATTTTTAATATTAATTCATACGCAAAAAAAAACAATTTCATTCATTCGCGTGGATGGCTATTATTTTAGTTGCTTTCTAATGAATTAAAAGCGAGACGAAGAAGACTAAAGGGAAGTTATACCACATTAGTATTGAGATTCTCGTTCATTCGAGATTCGAAAAGAGTGATTATCATTAGAAAATAATAATGATTATATTCCACTCCTGCTGTTCCATACTGCAATATTCACCGGGTGGTTGCAGTAGCCTCATAGTTTTTCATCATTCACTTAAATGTAGCCGTAATATTTACCCAGAGATCAGACATTTAGTTTAGTCAATGGTCAATTTGCTGAGCTTTATAGCTCAGAATATTACATATATTAAATAATATGTGGTTGGTCTTATGGTGTCTTCGTCTCTTGGCTGGTACTGGTGCTGGTAGTAGTACTGCGGAACTGGGGCTGGTGCTGGTGTTCGTCATTCTCGTTATCGTTAGTAACTGATGCTCTCATACTATATGCTACACTGCGTAGGTAGTTTGCGTCACCATTTTCATTTGCTCTACGGCACTGCCTGACTGCCTGGCAACTAACTAACTGACACCGGCTAGAATGTGAAATTGAACTTGCCATGCACACACACACACACACAGCCACCCCGAGGAAAAAAGGAAAAATGTACTGCAGATATATATTCTAATAAGATAGAGTCATAAAATCAAGTCAAGACTCCTCAAGACAAGCTGGAAACAATAATAAATGTGTTGTGGGATGACCCGCTAAATAATAAATGAATACAAGTCTTTATGAAGCCGGCGAGAGAGTAAGTGTTAGTTATTGCCTGCTATTTTTTCTGTCATCCACTCATCTCATCTGTGAGGCAAAACACTTGGACATGTTTAATGAAACACATTGCACTGCCACAGCGAGCTACACAACTTTTAGCTATATACCTATATACCAAACAATATGCCTATATGTGCCTTCTACTATATATTAACCCGAGCCCTCACCCGAATTCACGACCAGACCAGACCAGGCTAGACCACAACAAGCAAGAAACAAACCCTGGACTGGACGAAGGACTTTGGCTTTGGTTTGGTTGCTGCTGTTAAGTTACTTGAAGGCTGAAAGCTGAAGTTGAAATGATTAACTCTGAACATAAATTTCAATTAATTGCTCACGCAGGATGAAGGCTTGAGAAAATATTTCCCTCCTTCACTAGCATCTTCATTGGCTCCCTGCGTTCTTTTTTTCGCATGTATATAATCATAATATACAATAATCATACCACCTTTTACAACTCCCTATCTATCTCGTATCTATAGCCTCTGCAGTGTACTGCCCAGATTGTAAGGCATGGTCCATAAATGATGTCACCTGCTAGGTGGGTGGATCCTAAAAACCTCTCCATTTAAGCCCATGTTAAAAAAGTTGTCATTCTATTGTTAGGGTGGGTGGGTGTATCAGAAAAAGGCATGTCATCGATGATATCATTTATGGACCATGCCTAACTTATCACTTTTCACTTCCGAGCCTAGTCTTGCAGTTGCAGCGTATAGCCTTTCCTTCTTGCCTACCAACACCAACCAACAACACCAACACCAATGCATAATGCCACTAAACCAAAACCAACATATTGTAAACAGCAACATTGTCAGGTTATTCATTTTACAACGCTCGTAGGTACTTACATCTTGAGCTAAATCATCCACGACGTGTCAAAATTCAAGCCTCAGCGCAATGGCAATGGTTTTCTCTCAATATCACCACTGCACACTGCACTGGCACTCGACTCTGGACTCTGGATTCGGCTTTGGTTCTACCACTAACAACTCTATAATAATTTCACACGTATGTAAGCCATTTGTGTGTTTCAATCACCATATAGATACTACAAGGAATTACGGATTCAGTATTCAACTTTAATATGCAAGTTGTACAATTTGGAGTCTTGAGTCTGCAGTTGACGATAAGCAAAGATATAGGTAGCTTGTGTGTATGCACGTAGTACTTGTGTTTGTATTCTGTATAATACTGCTGTGACCGTTGATGTGTTAACTCACTGATCTATTATTTACTTGCCTACTGGAACGCATTGTTACTCTCCAGTTAACGTTAACAATAACAACATCTTGCACAAAAGAAATAAGAATAAGCATGGGATGGTTATGATTCTATCCCGCGTACACCACAGCTATATCTCTATTCTTTCCGTTTCTGAATAACAGATTGCAACAATTTAATTTTCTTTCTGTCCTTATATCACTCCTGACACAAATACATAATACATCCTGAGTCTGGAGTGAGGACTGCTGAATGTTGTGTGTGTGTGAGAGGAGGAAAAAGAAAACAAAGACAAGGATGGGAACAACTTCATTTTATTTCTCGCCACGTGATGAGACTGAAATATTCGTCTCTATTTCAATATTATATTACATTCAATATACAAAACAAACAGAAATGTTCCTCATATTTTTCCCTGCCACCACAGTCTGCCACTCCTGGGTATTACGTATACCGGGACCGGGATATAGATCATACGTATACATGTTAAGAGACGCATGCTCTCATATTCTGCACATTCATACAACTCGAATGAAGATAGTACTAAAGTAATGCCAATGTAGGTAGTAAGTAAAAGTAGGTATATCCTTTCATCCCACACATAGGCATCTTGATATCATCTATCTACCTTCCTACAGATTAAAACTGTTTGAGTTTTCCCAGAACCAGCTCAAAGATATCTATAGTCTATAGGTAGGCATGCAATGTCACTGCCATTGCCAGCGGTCCTATATGGTACTGGCTGGAGTTAGAGTTTTTGAGTGGTTTATATGCGGGTAGGGACATGTCAAGAGCGAGGCTGGGAGCTGAGGAACCACAACCCTACTGATGTATGACCATTACAATCGTCTCGTATCTCACTCTATTCACTCCTATTTACGACGACTTACGGCTACGACTGTGAGAGTGTCTTCTTCGGGCACATCTCTGCATTTATATGACGCTGAGCTTACATATGGAGAAATGTATACAGTTTATACAGAAATAAAACATAAGTACCTATATACATACACCAATTAAATAAGCATATAGTTGCTATACATATCAGAATAGGAACACAATATGCCATGTATTTACATTACATTTTCTTTAAAAAGCAAATTACCTACATAGCATTGTTTACACCCAGTATAGAAAAGGTAAATAGCTTGTAAATTATTGTGATGACGTACGTTTTGAAAAAAAGGTGGGAAGGCGTGATATCTTAAGTATTAATGAAAAAGTGCAAACTTGAATAATTTCAGTGTTTTTAAAACACGTATATAAACTAATAAAAAATATCTCCCTTTGAAATTTTATGGGCAGGTAAAAGCCAGGTGCTTTTGGAAAATGGGACATAGCATATTTTGCAACTTTGAAGACGCTGGATTCTTTTTAAACTCTTAAGTATAAATAAAATTCATCGCGATACACTATGCAAGAGAGCGCTATTCGAACGAACTAATCTAAAAACTTGGAGCGATATACACAGCTACGAAAAGGAAAATTATATCAGTATTTCCTCCATTTCAGCTGTCAACTGAGAGCGGTAGCCGGATATAACTATATTTTGTAACTGTACAGTACACACACACATTTGGGTCTGTAATATATATAATATAGTACTATTACTATTACGAACGCAAAAATTCGACCCATAAAACAAAACCTGTTCGTAGGTACGTGGCATTTAATATCATATGAAAATGAAAAGAAAATGTATGGTAATATGAAATTTCCCTCCTCTATATGACACTTTATGAATCATAATAATAATAAATAATTGAAAATATAAAAATGTTCGTCTTGCTATATAAACACTAAACAAGGAGGCCGGGCGGGAGGAAGGGGATATTCTTTACGAATTCAAATTCAAAAATATTAGACACTACGAAGGACTGTCTGCCTACCCGTCGCAGCTTACATTTTCGATACATGTACATGGAATAACATGTGTGATTCATGATAACGATAAGTACCTACATCATATGCAGAAGTACGGAGAGGGAAAGGCCAGGAAAAATAAGGAGACAGAAAAAGGAAAAAGCATTGCTAGACACTAGACAGAGAGAGAGAGATATGATTCAAAGATAAAATAATATGAAAGGTGCTGTACAGTTACAGTTATATACTGTCAGTGAGAGGACCAGGAGCTCCGCACTCGAGCACCGATGATGATACACCAAAAGTATGAGCCAGAGCCATACCACCGCAACCAAGATCTCAATCTACGTAGGCTAGGTACCTTTTTATAGCTTTTTATTTTTATAGAAATATGTGCCCATATTATATTATTATTATATATTATTAAAAAATATTGTTATTACTACTGTTGGTGTTGGTAGGGGAAAAAGAGATAGAAGGGAAAGAAATACAAAAATTATACTCGATTTAAAAACCTGATTATAGACTTGGTTAGTTTTAGTTTTTGGTTTTGGCTTTGGTCATGGCGCTCTTTCCTGCTATACCTCCAACGCAACTCTGACTTCTGCTCACACTGTGACTAATAACAAGAAATACGGGGAGTTGTTCGTTCATACGATAAAACTATAACCAGGTACCTACGTTCCTTAGTGCAGCGTCGCCTCGCAATTCCAATCCAAATCCCCAAACCAAAACCAAAACCAACCATGCCCTAAACCTGAATTACAAAACTTTATAGGTGAAAAAGCGAAAGGCGAAGAAAAAATACTATATCCGTACACGTCGTCCAACCACACAACTTTACAACATGGGGTAGCAATTTTATTCACTCTCCAAGGATTCTTGGCAGTTTAGATGGAAATGGAAAATAAAATTCTTTTTTTTTTCAATCGGCTCCCTCTACGCTGACATGCACGGCATGGAACGTAATGTCATGGTAAATGAAAGATAATATATAAAATATATACAAGAAAGAAGGAGTTGTTCACGTTCTACGTTCTACGGAGTACGTAGGATCTAATGTTGTTCTTGTATAGTATAAGATTGTAAAAGAAAAAGTTTTACCTGCTCCATGATGTCTCGGAGTTGCATGACAGCCACTCCGACGAGTCTGTCTTCACGAGCAAAGCAATAATCCTTGACGCAAATGTGCAACTCGAAACAATCAAGATGTTCTTCGTTCCCCACGATACTGCACAAAAGAAACGAGACACATCACACAATCAGATATAGCAAAAGATTTAAAGACACAAATGCATATGTAGCACGCACTCCTATTTATGAAATACATATTTACTATATTAGTCACATTAAAACTTTATTTATATCTAGGTAGGTACATATACAATATAAAAGTGGCTACATAAATGATAATACCACAGTGAAAGATGCATATCTAGAAGGAGATACCATTATAATTATCATGTCTATTGTCATGATCTTGTGGTAGGGGATATGGGAGAATGTAGCTAATCTATAATTCTATATAATAATGCTAGATTATTTGCAAAGTTCGATGTGATAGTCATAATTATAATCATAGTGGCAATTCCGGGAGCAGGAGGAGACGAGAAGACGTGAGAGAACATAATGCATACTACTACAACAACAGCACCACTCGGATCCACACCAACGGACATTAATTTCTGAAATAACCGAGAACATTCATCTAACTTGAATTTGAACCTTCACTCACACACGCTTAACAACTATACTATATAGGTATACGTATCGTAGTCATATTATACTGCGCTGCCTTTTGCTTCCATTCTATCCTCGTCCTGAGCGTGAACCAATGAAGACATCAAAGTTAGAACATCATCCATCAACATCACCATCATAATTAAATTAATTGATTGATCAATAAATTCCTCGCATCCACTGAATGAGCTACCTATTTAATGCGTGCGTATGTATTCAACACAGATCCAGCCGCTCCCGTACAACAACTCATCAGCATTCAGCTCTCTCCATTGAGGCCTCATCATCCAGCTCGTGTTGAAGAGTGTTGTAGACTCTCGCATTATAGCGCATCGTATCGCATTATTGCTCATGAATTAAGAATATGATAAGTTTGTTCAGAATCCGAACTCAAGTTGTGTGCAATTTCTCCCAAAAAAAAATATTCTAGCTCTCTACACGATTCAAAAATACTACTATACCCACTCAATCCTTTCTATATGGTTTGGACTATAATCTCGCAGAAATAAGTCAAGATAGAAATCATAATTTTAAACGCAAAGAAACGCCCTATCTCACCTCAGCAGATCATTTATAAAGTTTCATGTGAAAGAAAGGGAAATCATAATCATAATTATTGCTTTAAACACACACATGTGGCTTTAAATTTCAAATTGCAAAGGGTAAACCCCATAAATGCATTGGTCATGAAACAGACTAATTATTATTATTTGAAAGGGAAACATCAGAAAAGATTAAGATTTAAGATAACATGGAAATTAAAAGGGTTTAATCACTTATACGGATAATTATAAAGAATTATAAACAGTTTCTGAAGTCATTAGAATCTAATCGGTGAAATTAATCACTTACTATGGCAAACAAAAAAAAGTACAATAATTATTAAATAAATTAAATATATAGGGTTACACATTAAAATGCATAATAATATTGAATGTGTGTAATTATTAATAGTAAACAAATTTATGTCGAAAGAATTAAACATGGACAAAAAATCTGTGCACACTACATACAATATTTTCCTTTGTATTTGACAAACCAGCATAATTTGGCTATTTAAAATCATGTGGGTATATAAAAACCTGTCTATCTATTAACATCGGTCAACAGCCGACAACGCAACGTTTTCAAGAATATTTCAAATGTTCATTGAAATCAATTAAAATTAAAACTACAACAACATAACAACCAACCAGTAGTCAGTAGCGTAAAAAGTAATGAGCTATCTCTAAAAGAGTGGAAACAAAATAAAATAAATACTATGCTTCAGCTATACACTCTCCATTTTTGTCAGTTTTAGCTTGGACTTAACTCAAAAACCATGGTTATACATACAACATGTATGTTAGTTATATTTATGTAGATTGTACAAGTGCTGTAACGGCGCATAATTTAATTTTTCAGTCGGAAATTTATCCAACGTATTATTATTTTCCATGTCAGTTTATAGGGAAACAAATTACTTAGCTCATAAGTCAGTGGAACTCATGGGAATAAATTTGAGCAATTCTCAAGGCTCAAGGAAAATAGTATATAGTCAGTCTGGAAAGGCTTAGATCCTCCTTCCCTATGCATTTATACATATATGTATTTAACTCCGGATATTATCCCTTGACACTCACTCTCCACCACACTACACATCTACACAGACTATACGCTCCACACTATTTTATACATTACTTAAATACTGACGACGATGAAATAGAGAACGACTGACTGCTACTGCTGTGTGTTCATTTATACAGAAGCCCCGCTAACAGTAATGAAACAAGTTCAGAAATGGTAGTAGCCGTCCTGTTGGCTCGTCCCGTCCTGCTAAAAAAGATATAGTTTATTTCCTAGGTCCACACGGTGGGACGTGAGCAATGTGGATTTGAAGAGTTTATTCGAGAGATAAAAAGACGACAGACGTGGAGTACAATGTTGGGTGGCAGTCGGATTTTGACCCAGCCAATCCAAAATCGTCTTCAACAAACACAGCCAACTATAGCCTTACAGAGTTTTAGAGTCCTTATCTGACAATAATGAGCTTGACTGAGTCTCCTCTCTCGTCTCCTGTCTCTTCCCTTGCCACTTGTCCAGTTCAGTTGAGTTGAAGGATGCAATCTAACTATCCGACGCATCGTCTGAACGAAATCGAAATGGTAAACGAACGTAACATTGACTACGAAGAGAGAGAGAGAAAGAGAGATGCAAATGTAGATTGTTATCAATGTGAATCCTAAATTGCAGACATCCATCTCTCCCAACGTGGATCTCTCCTGACTCTGTCTAAATGATACAATTGTGCTGGGTGATGACGTCTGAATAATGGTGGATGAATAGAGCGTCTCACGCCACGAGAGACTAAAGACTCCCTAATAAAAACTAAAGATAGTATCTGCAATTAAAGTGGAGAAGAACACGGAAAAGAAGTAGCAACTCACAAGTGGAACGTCTCGTTGAACTTGGGGGACCAAGTATTTGATTTGGATTTAGTAGCTTGTTTTCGTTTCTTATCTGCAAGGTGCGGGCCGATCAAGTTCGTTTCCACGAAGGGACGGAACATACCACTTGTCACAGGCCATTTCAAGTCATTCGATGCAACCACTTTTTTTTTTCAAGTCCAAGTCCAAGGCACAGATGCGAACGTACATGAAAAGTAAATAAATACAATTGAGAAAAAAAAACACATTATTACTTATTACCAAATCATCATCTTTGTCATCATAATGTTATCAGGGTAAACATGTCATTTAGATGGTTATGGTTAACACAAAAGTACAGTTCAGTATACACAGCAACTGCCTTCATACTTCATACTGAACTTTATATTACTAGGTACTATGCATACACACACTGCATTTTATAATGCAATGTAGATTTTAATCCTTGGTTCACGATACTCATTAATTTTTTCTGGCCAACTCATTACATTACATTACATTTTACATTGCATCATCATTTCCCTACTAGGAATTAAGATCATAATTCCAGTTTTTACCACAAAATATCACCCTTCTGGCAGACAACATTTGATAATAAAATAAAAGAAGAATTTTATATGAAAAAAGTTACAGAACAAGCTTTTATAATTTATAGTATCTGTCTACTTCATCCTACAAGAGTAACACGAGATATAAATAATTTTTATGGTCTAAACAAACAAAATATGGTTGGAATATTGTGAAATTCTACTCAAAATTGATTAATTTTTTTTTCTGGCACAGACTATACGTGGATTTAGATTTAGTATTCAAATAAGTCATGCTCAGGAGGCAGAGGACAAGATAGAAAATCACAAAGCAAAAGACAACAGACCTGAGGACAAAGAGATCCTGCTATGTTACTATTTAAGGAAGTTGACTTCTTTATTTAAATGGCGCGTATTCCAGGATCCACATTTACCTACACCAGTTTTACCACAAGTTTTAGTACCAAGGACCTACTAAATAAAAATGGTCTTCTTACCTTTTAAGCATGTTCAACACTCTTAAATTTATGAGAATTCTGATGCCTTGTCACATGTCACTGTCAACCTTTTTAACTTCTCAATCTCAAAGAGTAGACCTTAAATAAAATCTTTACCAAAAACCGAAACTAGAACCAGATTTATACATTCAAAATTGTACATCATCCTCACACAGCAGGTTTTTGTTCTTCATTCGGTCTCAGCCTCAGAAAATCTCATTTTCATATTTCATATTCTCGCTAATTAAAATAAATAATAATGAGAATACTGAAAGTAATATATATATACATGTTTCGAGCATGGGACAGAAATGAAACTAAGTCAGGGGTGGACTGGCCATAAGAATTTTGGGAATTTCTAGATGGGCCTCCAATTCCTTATACATTACGCAAGCGGGAGCTTGGAGCCCCTCGGCTCATCGTGGGCCTCGTCAATACAAATTTCCGGCCCCAAGCCGCAACCAGCCCGCCCCTGAAGTTTTAGTAAATGTAAAGTGCATAAAGTCAAAAGTAGAACGAAGACATCATAATACAAAAACTACAACTGTCACTGTCACAGTCACACTAATCACATTTTCATTCTTTATGGTTATTTAAAATTTTGCGGCTTCATAAACCCTTGTAAGGTACAAAAGTGAACAAGGTAGTTCACAGTTGGGGTTAATAATATCAAATGAAAATGGGAGTGACAGAGACGAGACAGAGTATTCAATTTCCAGCCTAAGACCAAAAACGCAATGACTGTCTTCAGCACAGACCTTTGAACAGAGGCCAGACCAGACATTTATTTCTGCAGTCTAGATTCTAGCCTAAAAAGTGTTCATCGCCATCCCGTGAA
>JAQFZE010003338.1:0-12772 GCA_034695245.1 Dicyrtomina saundersi | reverse complement strand
ATCATATTCCGATCACAACCGAATTAATCGCTGTAAAATAAAAAGAGTATAAGAAGACTATCCCTGAATTCGCACACAAGCGAATCGACTCTGTTCCAAATAGGATTCGGGAGCTTTTGGCCGCAAAGGGAGGTCATATCAGATAATAAATCGGTTTAGTTTTTTAAAAATCCAAAATCACGCAAACTTTTTTTCCTCAATTTTTTTATTAAATTTTCGCATTTATTTAATTTTTGAAAAGTAAATTCTTGAGCTCCTTGGAAAAAAGATGCAGCAGTACTCGAGAAAGGTACCAAATGATCACGTGACTCACGGTTAGAGATCATAAGAGCGAGGGAAGAAAATCCAAGACAGTAGAATTGCTATTCCAGACGATAGGTAAGATTATAACAAAAAAAGGACGCTCCCGGACGAGCCTCCCTCAAGCTGAGATTTGTAAAATCCCAGTCAGTCAGTTTTTCCAATTCGATCCTCTAACACATCAAAATTTAACTCGTCATAATTTTGTTCGTAGCCATATTTCTTTTCGTACTTTAGACAAAATACGCTGACTCTGTTTTGTCACATTTTCGATCGTAGTTATTTCGTAAATTCAACCGTTTATTATTTTGACGAAAGTACTCTTTTATATTTAATTACGTATTAAATTCATTGTCGTAGGTCAAATTAGAATTAGATTTATAAAAGTGTTCAATCCCGTTAGCAGCCCCAGATCCGTGACGAGTAATCTGACCGAGGGTACGTGTATCGATTCCGGTATCATATCTTTCTTAATCTTTATATATTATCAATAATTGGACGAAATCATAATCATTACAATTTAGCTTTTCCGTTTCGTTTTACAGTAAATCGTATCACTTTATTAGGCATTATTTGTTTTGAGAAACGATTCCATTTTCCGTTAAATTGAATAAATTCGTAAAAGTAAATTATTTTAAATTAATACAATTTAATATTTCCTACGTTCTTATATTATTGCATTTGGTGTATTTACTTATATACTTATAAGAGAGTGCATGAAATAATAATAAGTTCATTCGATTTGGAGTACAGATACCTAAGTAAGTAGTAGCTCACCAACTTACCCACCATAGTTTAAGTAAGTTGGTTTTCATCGAGTCTTAAATACATATCATATTCCATATCGCTCATACCACTCATATTTCTCCTTAGGATATATTGTATTTCTTGCATTTGGGTTTTCAGCACTTCGGCCGTTTCCCCAGCATCAAATATATTTGTTTCCAGAAAGTAGAAAAAGTCCTGGTTCGTATTTTTCCCCTTATAATCAAGGTGCAGGGTAAATTGGGATTGACCCTGTGACCCGCCTTTAACCCGTGAAAATCGTCTAGTTCGAAACGTTAGTTCATTTAGTTAAGGAATAGAATAAGTTAGAATTATTTGAAGGGTATAAACTCACATACCGTACGTAGCCGCAAGTTGCAAAACTGACACTTGCGTTGGAAGTCCAAAACGGCTTAATATAGTTACTGTAATTTTAGGAAAAGTACAATCTAACACCTGCGTGAATTTGTAGCAGGTAGTTATTTCACCAAAACGACACCTGCGTCCTTAGTAGGAAATAATTAATTATAGTTACTGTAACATTAAGCAAGATTACATTTTAGGATTTCATAAGATAAAGTATTACTAAAACTAAGGAATATTATACGAATTATTGTAGACCACGGAAAGCATTGCGCTTTTTTTGTGATAATATTTGGTAACTTAACACTATAGTCTTGGTCGAACCCAAGTTAAGAGCGTTAAAATTGTAAATTGTAAAGGTAGAGAATAGTAGTGGTAATTTAGCATTACCCCCGCCTTTCAGTTTCTCTCGTCCGAGCCGGCTCATAAAGACAAGCCAGTCTGCCGACAGTATTTTATCATTGCAAACTTACTGCTAAACTTGCTGACTTTTCGAGTTCAGTTTCGAAACTTAAAGTTTAAAATTTCGTATTATCGTTCAATCTCGAAAGTAGCCATTCGACAGTGCAAAGCTGATATTAAACATAGGCTCATTATTTCAATTTTTTTGACGAATTATTTATCGTAAGTGACAAATCTATCGCAAAGTCGAAACCATTTCAAAGTGCCATTTTACACTTGTAAATCTGTAACTGTAATTATTTGTATCTTTTTTCATGCACCCAGTTACTCGCCACTTGGCTGCCGATGCTTTAAACGCGATATTGGATTTCTATATTTTCGTAGGCTTTTATAAATTACATTACGAAAACTTTTTGCCTCTATATCTTGTGCTCTTACTGAGTTTCGTCATTATTATTAAGATCTGCGAATTTTCTATTCAGCCCCGTATTTATAAACCTATTGTAAAACCTAAGCACGTCTGCAAATCTTAAATTTGTAAACCAAAACCGCGTAGGATCATTTATTACAGGCACTTTCGTTATAACCACGGTTTTGCTTATCGAGGTTTCTGAAGAAACCAACCGTTTAATTTACTGGATTAATACAAAATCAAAATATCCAATTTACGAATTTTTCGAGGTCAATTAATTCCGTTATATAGGTATTAATACGTTATTTCGTCCGTTTATTTTATTAACTCGTCATTTCGATTCGTAAGCTGAAACTTTTCATTCGTGTCTAACGTTATTACTTTCGTTCAAAGCTAAAATAATATAATTCGTACGTTTTGAAGTCAATTCATTTCGTAATATAAATTAACGCATTATTTGTTCGTTCGTTCTCTGAATCGTCTTTTTGAATTTTAAACTACTAAATTTTTGTTCGTACCGTATTATAGATTTTGTTCGTTGATATATTTCGATTCGTTAAAACCAAAATTTAATTCGCCAATCGTCGAAATTACAAAATGCGAAGGTCATTTATTTTACGTACTTATGTGTGAGGTCATTTTGTTCGCAAACAAAACTGTAAAGTCATAACTAGTGACATTTACTAAAAATTTTTCGTATCGTTTCAAATCTGTATCAATTGAAATTTATTTGTGTTATTTTTCTTTAGTTTAGAAAACTGACTATTTAAAGCTGATCCGAGTAATCATTTCCGTATAATCGAAGGTAGAGGATAATCTCGAATTTTACCCACTGACCAAGGACCGAGAGCCAATTTCGTATCGTTTTAAAAATCCTATCCGATCGTAGGGGAATCACCTAATCTAAGCCACGTGCCAAGTCCGTGAGGTATATCATTTCGTTCAATCGTAGCTGTTTCGCCGGCAATTAACCGTGATCAATTCGGCTTAATTAAATTAATTAGGCTCGATCCAAGGTCTATACACATATTACATAGTATTAACGAATACATAACAGTAAAATAATATTACCGCTTTCGTAGTTGCTTCCTAATTTAAGTGCATCCAAAGTAGAAGTGGCGCGAGTCGAATAACCGTCATCTCATAGGCTAAGTCATAACCCCATAATTTTGCGTTATATATAAATCTTTTCGAATTATTTTATATGAATTCTTTTATCTGTCGATCGTAGGGACCCATTAAACTTAGGGATTTCCATATTTTGCCGCATCGTTAAGAAATTACATACGATATCGAACACGCGGTCTTAAACAAACAATTGCATCGTTGTACATATCTTTAAAATCGTAAACTTGCTTGACCTATCGTGAACTTAAAATCGTATCGAATTTTAAATCCGTCTCGACCGTCCTTACGAATTTACATAAATTAGTCGTTAAGATAAAATTCTGAGTTTCGAAACCAGACAGTTCCCTGATAAAAAAATCCCTGTCTAGGATTTTCTTTGTATTTGTACATTGACTTTTGTCTCGAAATATAACACTCGTTGATGAAGATCGTCCTCAAACGGAACAATAGGAAAGAATTTTCGTTTCCGCTGATAAATATTTAATCAGCGCACAGAACTGCTTAATAGTCATCATTTAAAATAATTATCGACGTACTTCAAAAACTCTTCACATATAAACGTAGCGTTATCAAATTAGGCAATTAACTACTAATCATAAATAGCTTTAATGAGTAGTATGCTTTGAAGCATTACTACATTGTAGGTACGAACCGTGGGGATTATAAGAGAAAACAAAGGAACTCCCTTTTTTTTCTCGACCAATAATTAGGTATTTAGCAATTATCATTTAGTCATAAGTAGATACAAACGAAATAAGGTATCTTTTAAAATATAAGAAAAGTAGGTATCTGTATAAACGACAACTACAACGAACGTAATACTTTCTTTTTATTTCTTGTTACCGTTAATGGCTCTTAATAATTTGCATCATACGATCTACCGGCCTGGTATGAATGCCAATGAATACGTCATTATTCGATTTCACGCATTATTACAGATTAATCCAAACGTCAGCAACAAAGCCAAATTACGAGTTTTAATCCAGGAATTGCCCGACTGCTTTGCCCAACGTGTCATCGCCTGCCCGACAATTGACAACTTAATTAAAACGCTGAATCGCTTGCTTGCTCGATCAATCTATGTACAATATTAAGAATTGTAGGTATTATTAAAATATTACATTGCGAATACTCTAAAATTGCAAAGTTCAATTACTTGCATGTTCTTTTAATTCTGCATAGAAGAACAAGCCTTGCAAAATACTGTCTATCGTCGTAGACAAACTGCATACGCCTACGTACACAATCGCCTTTGAACTTTGCCAATTAATTTTCCAAACCTGCGGACTTCTCTTCAGATTCAGTTGTTAATTCTTAGACTACCACAGACGTTATCTGCGGAGCCCTTCTTTTGCACGACTATCAACGAATTTATTGCAACTTTAGACAATCGAATTAACGAACTGCGGATTACGATTTGGTAAGTTCAATTTTCAATCGTCATCACATTAATCGGTAAACAATACAAAACGTAGGTACATCCTAATACATTTAAATCGTAATCGAACGTAGCTGTAACTATACAGGTCTTTTAACATACGTAATTTATTAAGTCATTAACTCGGAAGTTTAATATCTCCGAGAAATTAGCACCTTGGCCGACTACAAGAAGCCCATTGTTGATAAATACGATAAAGAAACTAAGGAGAATCAAAATCCTCATAATTTGAAGTCTGACGTCAAATCCGAGTCGCCACTTGCCACCGAAATTTCTGATTTTAGTGCTTTCTCTTTGCACGGTGAAACAACTGAAGAAAGTCTCAGTGCTGATCTTTATCGGTTATCTGGTGAAAGTGAATCCGATCACCTCACCCGTCTAAATCGCGAGGCTAAACTTTTTCATAAGCAAGTGGACGATCTGTTCAAAACCAGAAAAGTAGACGAATTCGAAGCCGACAAAAAATTACAAGCTTTATTTTTCGAACGTGATTCCGATACCTTAAACCCTACGACTGGTCGACCTATTTTAAAATTAAAACTGTTAGACGTAGCCACTGCAAACGTATCTAAATTTTTCGCATCCAAAATGCCCGGGAGCCAGGATGGACAAAGTGGTCCAGCAGCTACAACTGCTGCAAATCCCAGTAGTAATAATGTTGTTACCGCTGCTACAACTCCTTCTGTCCCAAGTTCGAATCATTTGACAGCTAAACATATTGCGGCTATCGTTCAGCCCTTCTATCAGATATGTTCAGGCGGTATGGACATGACGCAAATTCGTCTAATTAATGAGCAGAAACTCATTGAGCCTATCGGTCACTTTCGAGGTGAGCGAGAAGCTGCATATTGGCTCATCGACTATAAAAAGGAAATATTGAGGCGTAATATTACTGCATATCAAGCCATTATGTCGCTTGATCAACTTCTTGAAGGCCCTGCAAAAAAGTTGTGGGACTCCGAAAAAGTCCATTATATTCCCACATTAAACGAAGCTGATTTAAAGGAATGCGAAGACACGTGGAATCCATTATGGATGCCATGGTCTTACGATTTGACCGACCCCATATGTCGACACGAGCTGCAGCTGACCTGCCTAAGACTTTATACCAACCTGGTATGAGTGGCAGTGACTATGTAGCTGAACAAATGCAAGTAATGGCGCAAATCGACCCCAATATGCAATTAAAATCAAAAATTAAATTGTTAATTAAGGGACTTCCGGATCTTCTTGCCGACAAAGTAATGTCATGCGTTTCAATTGACAATATGACCAAAATATTAAATCAAATCATCGATCAAAATTCAAAGAAACTTCAACAAGTCAAACAGACTTATTCATATGACACGTTGGCTCAGAAACCCGCATTTGCCCGTAGCAATAAAAAAGTTAATGCACCGGACATTACCAATGCTGCAACTTTATCAGGGCATCCTAATCATAATAATAATCGTGGTAATAATAATCGTGGCGGTTATTAAAATTCTAATCATCCGAACTCCAATAAATATACAGACGTCCATTTTACAAACAGCTTTTCGGCTGAACATAAAGCTTTATGTGTTACTCCAGACGAAAAGCCAACTTGTTTTCGATGCCAAAGCCCACGCCATAGTGTATGGAAGTGTTGGCTCTTCATGGATGAAAATAATATTCCATTACCACCAGAGGCAAGTGGTTGGAAACGGTATCGATCGGGAGGAAATAATTCGAACTCTAATAATTAAAATAATTCAAATCGTAATAATAATAACTATAATAACAGAAATAACAATGACAGTAGACGCTCCTATAATAATCATCAAAATCGTAATTCTGGCTATATTAATAATGCCAATCAAGGACAACAGAACGTAGGTATGCCTACACAACAGGAATTTGCTCGTTTGTTCCAATTATTTTCGCCTTATTTAGCTAATAATAATAATGCCCAAAATAACACTATTATTACGCTTTTAGATAATGACACAGATGTGGTGCCACATATTAATCAAGTTCGTGACCGTATGACCCCTTAATCAGCCCAATAATAATAATATGTACGTGCGAGTGTTTAACCTACGTATACCTAACGACCCAGCAGTACTTACTTACGAGACAATACAGAATGACATTGCCTTTCGCAAATTACAGGGACACGCTATGACGGATAGTAGGAACCCTTCAAACTGCATCGTACTTGAATCTTTATTCGAGTTCCCGGACACTAACGAGGTCCACCTCATTCGATCGAACCGACTTTTGGGTGAAGAAATTAAACAAGACTTCACCTTTCAACATATGACTGGAAAAGGGTTGAACATTAACGTTCTCACTGATACCGGAGCCTCTATAGGCTTAATCAGTCCATTCGCTGTTTCATGCCTTGGCATGACAGAGTTAGTTCAACCATGTCGCCCTATTCAGGCTGTTTTATCGATTGATACGGGTGCACCGTATTTCGTGGACAAATTCATATTTCTCCGTTTCCATATTCCTGAATTAGACGAATGGATTTTATGAGGATTCTTTGTAATCGATTCCGCCAGTAACAACGTTGTATTTGGTATGGATTTAATGACGACGTACGATGCGATAGTTCATTTTCGACTCGGAATAGTCAAGTTCACGACAGCTAATCAATTTATTGTTGATAAACCGGAATTTTACCAAAATTCTGCACCAGCCCCCATTATATCCAGTTCTTGTAGAGTTGGACGCGTACGTAAGATACAACCCACTGAAGCAAATAAATCAGAAATCGCATCCTTAATGACCAATATTAATGACATAAATTCAGGCAAGAATCTCCCTCCGACATTAACTATATCTGATCCACACAGTGCCGCCGTTGCATCCGCTGTAGAAAAAATCACCGTTGACTGTTCATCAGAAATATTTAATCCGTTCAATTTACCATTTAAGCCCGTAGTCACGCCTGAACATAGGACACCCACACAAATTGGAGGTGCTAATACGATTCGCCCCGAACTTAAAACTACAAGTTCTTTTGACGAGGCTGTACGTAGTATTGACACCTCTATTTTGTCCAGCACGGCCGAAGCCGAGCTGCCTTAGTTCAAATTACGTTTATTTACAACTCATCTCGTGCAGTTGAACGTAGGGAAATTAACAAAAATACCTATTGATACCGCAAATTGAACTCATTTTAGCCCGATCGTAGTTGAACCCAATTTTTATTTATTCAATAAATTCGTTGCTCTTATTGAAGAGAACTGAATTGACATTGAAAAAGGTACTGGTTACTGCCATGCTACAAGTATTGACGACGATTTTATTTTACCTAAACAGAAAATTTTTAGTACGTATCGCCTGATTCCTAAATGTTATGTACGTAGCAATAAAGTTCATATTACCAACCAACAATGCCCTATAGGTGACGAAACTAAACCAGTCCCGGACACAATATCAGGTAGTCAGGATCTTACGGATGACGAGTGGAACCAATTTAAAATTTATGAGGGATTGTCAGTTTTCAAAAAACGACAAGTCCGTCTTCTACTTTCACGTTATCACTCTGTATTTAGTTGAAAACCCGAAAATTTCCATACCTCGATCGTAGATCAACTGACAGGAAAAACTATCCAAGCGACAGTAGATCTCCTCGATCCGACGCCCCTCATTAACCTGCCCGCTGCGATGTCGAATCTTTTCAAAGTCGTTTGTCGTGATGATACCGATGACTTGCTCACAAAACATATTATCAAGCCGTGTCATTCTAATTGGGTATCTACGCAACGTGTTGTTAGAAAAGGTACAAACGGATGGCGCCCAGTAATTGACCTGAGAGAAATAAATAAGAGAGTGAAACCTATCGCTGTTCCCCTCCCACTGATTGTAGACGAAATAAATAAATTATCTGCATGCACTCATTATTGTCAGGTCGACATGGCAAGCTTCTACCAGCAAATCGAAGTACACGAAGACAGTAGGAATTGTCTAGCCTACATAAATCACTGTGGTACGTGGCGAAATAAACGACTTCGTTTTGGTTTTATTTATAGTGGCGCATTATTTCAATCTGCAATGTCTAAAATTTTAAAACCCTACATTCATAAATGGCTAAGTGCATATGTAGATGACCCAGGTTTTGGCGGAAAATCCTTCGACCAGATGTTGCATCGTTTAGAATTATTATTATGGTTATTTGTTCAGGCTAACATTAAGCTTAAGCCTTCGAAATGTTTCATAGGATTTCCGAGCATAATTTTCTTAGGACACCGCGTTAATGCCGAAGGTGTTTTTATTGATGCTGATCGTATTAAAACTATCGTAGAATACCCGTATCCTACAACCACGACTGAAATCCGTCGTTTCATTGGGATTTCGAACTTCTTTTGCCGCATGATTCACGGATATTCTTGGCTGGCACGACCGCTCTATCATTTACTTATGAAAGACGTGCCCTTCATTTTCGACCTTGCTTGCCGACAAGCAGTTGATAAAATTAAATCTGCGATTACTAATGCTCCGATTTTAGCGTTCCCAGACGAGAACGCATAGCTTGAACTATCGACCGATGCATCTGAATTTGATATTGCGGGCTGTCTAGTTTAAAAAGTAGGTAAACTTCGACGCCTACTTGGATTTGCTTCGCACACTCTCACGACACCAGAACGAAAATGGTCCGTGACTGATAAAGAGTGTTATGCAATCATATACTGTTTGCAAAAATTTCGCAACTTCGTACTTGGTCGCAAGGTACATGTGTACACGGACCATTCTGCCCTCACTTCAATTTTGCATACTTCTGAATGCAATGGTCAACTCATCCGTTGGAGTTTAAAACTCAGTAAGTATGACCTGAAGATTTACCACGTCGCCGGAAAATGCAACGAAATGGCGGATGGACTCAGTCGTCCTCCGAGAAGCAACCGTGCCCGTGCTCACGGAAGTGAACCTGAAATCAAATCAATTCATATTCTTTCCCTCGTTAATGTTGATTTTATCAAACGATGCGATACAATTAAAGGCGATCTCAACCGATTGAAACATTTTAAAATTGATGATAAACGCATCAGTAAAATTATTCGTTTGCTACGTAAAGACAAAAAATAAATTCATTGGTTATAATAGGTAAAGGAAAAACTTTCAATTAAATCCCGACTCCGGCATCCTTGAACGATTATCAGGTGAACCATTAGGTAAATTATGGGTGCCCGTGCTCCCAGAAAATTTAGCTAAGCAATTTATTAAATATTTGCATGAACGATCACACCTTGGCCACGAGAAAATTTATGCTGCATTACGGGAAGATTACTGGTTCTTCCAGATGCATAAATTAGTTATGGACGTGTGTCGCTCCTGCGACACATGTCAACGGCACTTCATTAAGCGACGGAGCCGCTGTGGTCCGTTAAACGTCATAATCACACCACAACTTCCCTATGCTAAAGTTAGTATCGATTATTTAGACCTATTAAATCGCACCCAAAAAGGCAATCAATACATACTCGCATGCATTGACCAATGTACTCGATACCTATACCTTTTTCCTACTTCCGTCCCTACTACAGACAAAAAGATACGATGTTTGGAACCCCTCGTCCAAAAGCATAAAATTTAGGCACTTGTCTCTGATAATGGAGCATGCTTTACATTCAACAAATATTTTAGATTTTGCGAAAATTTTGGTATTATCCGTATTGCCACTTCAGCCAGACACGCCAGTAGTAATGCCTTCGTCAAACGTAGTAATTCGACATTTGGTTCCATCCTTAAAAAGTTAAAATTTGATACAGATGAACCATGGGATACTTTACTCCGACACGTGGCTAACGAGTACAATGCTGCAAAGCACAGCAGTACTAGGTACAGTCCCTACTTTCTAATGTTTGGTAGGTCTCTTACTCACCCGTATGACCAAGCTGTTACCGAAAGCTCTTCATCTGATGATGACCCCGAGAGGCATCTTATTCGCATTGGTGAACTGTTCAAGCACTGAATGCAAGCGCATCAAAACTCATGCAAAAATCAACTTAAACGTAAGTTGGAGTTTGATCGTAAACACCCGCATATAAATTTTAATATCAGTAATTTTGTTCTCAGGCGTAATTATACTCGTAAAACCAGAACTCCGAGCAAGTTCATGGTACGATACTCAGGGCCATACAAAATATACAGCCTCATTGAGAATGAGCATGTGTATTTCTTGTGCCCTGCCGAATTCGATTTAAATTCTATCGAAAAACCTACTGAAGTAGAAATAGTACATGGTCATAATTTAATTCTCTACATTCCTGAAGTAGCAGAAATCGCCACTGAAACTCGAATCGAAGTCGATCAAAATATGGAATGGCTTAATTTATTTAAGCCCACTCAGGCTGATCACGTTTTCTTTATAGAGCCTACTATCGCCCCTACCGAACCACCCCGTGAGGATGGTACAAATATTTTTCCGGATGTTGTTCCTCGAGAAATATACAATGCCAGTGCGACCGCTCACCGTGAGCTCCCGCCAAGTGCTCCGCCCTACGATTTATTATCGGATGAGAGTGATGATTACTGCTTCGAGCTGGAAGACGATGTCCGTACTGACAATTCACATCACTCTTGGTACGGACAGACCATTATCGAGAGTCCCGAAACTCACCAGTCTCCAAACTCACAGGATGGGGAAGGGAGTGGTTCCGTGTCTGCCGGGACACGTCAGGAGAATTCGAACGTAAGTCCCAGAAACAGAACTTGTAGCATTTCGGATCGCTTCGACAGCGCCCAAGAAACCCTCAATTTGCCATCTCCATCTAAAAATCGAACCCTACTGAAAACTTAAACTCCGAAATCTGCAACTCTGTCTCCAATTAATAATAATACTGTACAGGATAATTTACAAAGTCCTACGAACATAGAAACCGTGGGCACCGAAAATCCAAACGCTCCTGGAACGTCCAGATCTCAAATCTCCGTCCCCGTTCCAGTGGAACCAAGACAAGGACTACGTCAACGAGTGTGGAATAAAAATTTAAATCTGTCGGTTTAGGACCTTAGAAAATTACAAATTCTTCAAATTGATCGTAGTCGTGAATTCGAAAAATTTGTGGACCTAATAGTTAAAGTCCAAAATAATATTTTTAGTGCAAGTAGTCCTGCATAAGAAAGTAGCGTAGAATAAAGTAATGTAGAAGATGTGGATTAAGCCCAAAATCGAATGAACATATTATGAATGTAAATAATCATAAAGGTTTGACTTAATTATGCGTGAAAAATAAGATGTCACATATTAGCAAAGACGATTTGCTAATAGCGAGCGACGATGATGACGTGGTGATAAATCCGGGCGAGAATGAAAATCTCATTCTGATAGACGTCGACGAGGACAGTCCAGTGAAAATTGTAAATTCGAAGGCTCCCGATAGTCCTGACGAGAAAATGATGGAAGACCAGGATCCAAAATTGGGCAAGGATCAGCAAAAGCGTCAAACTGCGTTGAATGTTCTTCGGCAAACCTTTGCAGAAATCCACAAGAAAATTGAAGACGAAGAAAGGGCCATAAAGTTCTTAGAAGCCGCCTCGAGCAAAGAGAAACCAGCTAAAAAAGTAGCTGAAGAATACGTACTAAAATTAAGTATACCAAAAATCTGGGAATGAGCCGTCTGCATTACCAGAGGACTCCAAGAAAATCTTCGACACGTCTTCGATGAGTGTCCCGTCAAACGTACTCAACGGCTCCAGCCGTTTTCTCCGAACGTAAAATTATGTTGGTCTTGTCAGGGGCCACACTTGTACTGAAATTGCCCCAACCATAATTAGCAATTTCCAATGCTGAAAATCCATGTATATAACAACGTAGTTTCTATGAGATTAAAAATCAATAATTAATGCACATAATTATATTTATCACTGCACTCCGGTGAATTTGCACTTTTGCTTTAAATAATTAGTTTAATGTTCATAAAGTATGTTCGTAATACAAAATTGAATGTTGATGTATAAAGCACAAAACGAAAGTAGGTTAAACATTTTAC
>JAQFZE010003337.1:0-12772 GCA_034695245.1 Dicyrtomina saundersi | reverse complement strand
CCCTACCCCAAATCTGATTTGTGTGTGGGCTTTGGCCCGTAAATGCAATAAATCTATACTACTACTACTACTACTACTACTATTACTACACTTTGTATACATTTAAAAAGTTGACGCGGTATTTCTGTTTATTTTTAACAAAAACTAAAAAAATGTTGTTTCAAGATTTTAAGAATTATTGTGAAATATTTTTCTTATTGTCTCCCACGCTACTAGCTTGGTATTGGACGAATATATGCGTTGAGGTTTAAATCCAGAAATGTTATCAATCCCCTAAAGGTTACGTTTTTCAATTAAAATATTAACAGAAAATATTATAATAGGCACGGATTCTGGAACTGTGTAAACTAAAAGTTGGTATTAAAGATAACTAACGATAAGAATATAACGTTCCAATACAATTAAAGTTTAAATGAGTAGTGATTTGTGGACACTGTCCATATTATTGGACGTTTTGACATTTACAAATGTTTTGAAAAGGATTGCATATTTTCAACTTTTAGTAGGGTTCATATTTTTGCGAGAAAGCTTAACCTCCGTCTGTGTACTTACTAGTGGGTAAAACCCAGTGCATAATTTTATTCGCAAATAATCTTTTTGTCTAAACGAAATAAGACTTTTATTAATTTACGTTGTTTACGAAAATTAACGTATTAATAGAACAAGGTCAGAGTATTCAATCGTTGAAAGATTGATGAGCTCGATTGCATTTTATGTTCTTGTTCCCACTGACCCTATAGACATTTCACGCATGAAATTATAATACCCCTGTGTTTCTTGAAAGATAAGTAATAAGTGTTTTTTTGCTTTCACGGTAATTTTAAATTTTCTAAAATTTGATTCTTTTGGTGTCTCAAGGTATGCAATTGAATAATTGTGAATAAGCATTAAATTAAAATAATAGGAAAGTCCGTGATTCTTTTATCAGCTACGCCTTGCAGTCATAAACTGGAAACGCCATATGCTCAAGTAAAACAGAAGCCATTTGATTTATGCAGTATTAAATGGATATCAGCAGGATTTCAACTATTGAGATTTTGAATGACAATAATGGTAAAATATGTGAGACACGAATTTATAGAACCAGTAAGGGAATCTCTGTAGTATGCTTAAAATTCTATAAAACAAATACTTTAAAATCAGCTTGTTCAATGATTTAGAATAATAAGTAGTAGTGGGATTATTATACATTCTTGTCAACTTTTGGGTGTTCAGACGTTGAATAAGGATGGTAGTACATGTAAATAAATTTTCTTACGATTTACTGTTTATGTCCAAGTTCACATCCCAGAGGTGCAACGCTGCAACATTGTTTAAAATATCAATCGGCGTCTACACATTTTTAATAATTGCTGTGCTACACTTCCTGATTCACTCTAAAAGCTATTTTAATCAATAACGTAACAACTAATTCGGAGGATTTTAAATCTTTCTTTCTATCCTACACATTTTTCCAACTGTTAAATTTTTAGACTCCAATAAAATTATGTTAAACATTCAGTTAATTCTGTTGATTAGATTTTACTATAGTGTAAATTTTGAACCTGAGACATCTTCATATTCTACTTAATGAAATAATGCAGCTTATAACAAAGCGACATCTTTACATTTTGCAATTTCACTTTAAGTTACCATTCTCTTAACGCCGATATTTAAAAACAGTTGTGACAGCTTTAACGCCGTTACTAACTTTTTTTATTGTCGTTGCGTAAAAGTGAGTACGTTGCATCTACTGTAATTACTGAAGACGAGATAGAAAAACTGAAAAATGCAAACTAGTGAAACTAGATTCAGAGATATTATTAAAATATTTTTTACATAATAGCATAGCTACAACATTTAAATGTTTTCAACTGTTGGATTTTAAGATACTGCTTTCAATACGGATGTATTTAGTGTTTGATTTTATTTAGCTCATTCTCAAATGTGAACAATATTTAAACGCTAAATCAAAGACCAAAGTTAACGTATTTGGAAATTGTATAGGTAAATTGCTAAAATCAAGTGAAGTTGCTTGTATGGTCAATAATATGGATTATGTAACCAAACTGACTGGCCCACGCTCATTTTAGTTATGCCAACATTTTAAAATCGTTATTTCAATACGAATAACTGTCTTTATTATTTGATGTCTTATTTTATCGTTTTAGCAGTTTGTTACGTTTAGGAAATTGTAGTTCGCTATGCTTCTGTTTGGCGAAAATAAACAATAAATTAATATTTTTTTAAACTGGCTTCTGACCTTTTACCTTAATTAATAATTTAGAATAGTTTAATTTTTGTACTTTAAAATATTTCGGAAAACAAATAATCTGTGAGTGATTTGCTTTCTTCTTCACAACATACTGCGTTAAACATATACGACGTCAAGCAGAACTTTATCACATATAATAAATATTAGTAATATTGCACAAGATTATTTAAATCGCGTTAAAACGTTGCAGATTCGCTTGCACTATGTTTTAAATTTATTGATGCAACACGTTATTAAAAAGCTGGCAAATAACAAAATCCCTTTGCAAATAAATAAATACATCTGCCCAGAACTAAACATGTTACATGTTCTGAACAATTTTAAAACGTTATGTATCGCCATAATCACTCTAAAGATGTAAACTAGCACCTATGCACTGCTCAAGCTCAAATGCCAACATTTCAAACCCCTGCAATATTTATAGTACAGAAGCCGCTGTCTAGTCAAGTTCGGGATCGCTGTATGCCATGGTTTGACCAACAAGCTCAACGTCACCCAGAAAAAAGAAAGACGAAGATATAATCGCTATGACTCGCAACTTTGAGTCCACTGTGAAGCACACACAGAAATTGGAACACTAAATAAAACACACACTCAAAACCAAAACGCACGTGTATGTTTTTCAGTCCCAATCCAGTTGCTAGTTTGCTAGCAGCCTTCTTTTGACACTTCTTTTCACTTACTGTTTCTTTAAAAATTAAAAATGATCCTTTCCTTTGACTTCATAAAACGCATACTTTGTATAATGTTGAGACATGACTCACTTTCAGTGATTTATGCTATAAGTGAAACTTTCTTTTAAGGCACAGGTGAAAGCAAAAATATAATCCAAAGTTGAAAGTGCAAGTAACAAAGAAGAAATACCTAAAAGTGCTTAAATAAAACATTAAAATAATATTGAGCTGATTTTTGTGATTTCGTAAAAGATATGTGAGTAGAAGAATGAATTACAACGGTGTAGAAATGGAGGAGTCAATAATTTAATATGCTACTGCAGGGCACGAAATTAAACCGAAGTCATCGTCCTACAGTACATAAGCTTCGGATACAATTTTCGAGTAGAACGGAACTTACTTTTTACTACGCCTTTACAACTGTATTTTGTAATTTATCTTGAACTTTCTAGTTAAGTTAAATATATGCAACTAGCTGTAAGCTCAGCATCAAAATTGCGGGCAACAATTGTTTTTAATACTTTTCAAACTAGAATTAACTTATCGTTAATACAGCAGAGGATTCAGGGTTTAGCAACAAGCGGCTGTTGGTTGCCATAGATTTGCAATATACATAAATAACACACACGTAAGGCATTTAAACTAACGATACGATGCCTAACAGTAAATGTAGCAACCCAATCAACAAGAACTGTCAAGATCTGCTTGAAAGTTCAAATATGATGTAATTATTATTTTATTTATGCACCGTACTAAATTTTAAAGTCATGATAAATTGAACTCTATGTACAATTTTGCTTTTGTTCAACGCCATTAGGTATATTTAGTATTATTTAGCAGATTCTTATTTCAAAAGGTGTCTTGTACGGCTTTTACTATACCGAGTTGTTAGATTTTGGTAAGTTGCTTTGTTCAAAACCAAATATTTGATTAAAATACTAATATTTTAATTTTTTGGTTTATTGTACAACAAGTACTACTATCTTTACTTTAGGGATGTTGGTATAGAGTGCAACTGGGGTAGAAATTTAGAAATGCATTTGCGCGGGCAGTGTCTTTTGTCGTCTCAGCTTCAATTGTTGGCATGCACCAACTATACTATAAACCATAAGCAGAGACTTGTGTTATGAGTTTAAATAGCGTCGAGGAAGAATTTGCTTGCGATGATTAGACACATGAGTGCAATTGCCTGTATTTCCCTTTTTTAAGATTTTCCCGAACAGATACTTTCTCCACTCAGCTGCTCACTCACGTTCCCTCGCACTGCACTAAGCAAACTTCAGCTTCAAAATGCATATTATCTCAAATTCAAAATTTTTGGTTACTTTTCCGATCCTCATTTTCCTATTTAGTCAAGGAGAGTTTATATTTGTGGAAAGGTAGTATGTAAAGAGCTCAAGTTTAGTCTGCTAGACTTTCTATGTCTTCACTGTTGTTCTATTTCTGTTCCATTTTAGCAGACGCTATGCGCTTAACTTGTAGATAGGTTTGCATTTGTCGTTTGCGTGAGTGAAGACTCAAAATGGCCCACTTGCAGTTTCACCTAGAGTTAAAATGAGATATGTCAAATAAACTGCTTGAGATAGATGCGTAAGATGAAGGCAAGTGTTTAAAATTGTCGAAATGTTTAATTTATAATTTTCAAAATATTCCATTTACGTAGTTTGAAAATCTTTAAAACCTTTTATTTACATTATGTTGTTAGCGATGTTTTAAAGTTTTTTGTAGATGGTGCAATTCGTTTTCAGTAAAAATAAATATGGGGCATTGTGAGCTTTAACTAAATATAAGTAACGTTTTTTAATTTAATCGTATACATACAAATCAGTGCAAAGCCTACCTATTTGTTAACACATATGCAGCGTTAGTGGCGTCGAACTCTAACTTTGTGAATAACATAAATAAAATACATCAAGTAGTAAGGATTTTATGCAGTGCAGTTGTTTAAATCGAAGTTTTATAAAAAAACTCCACTAATGAGATTAATGTTACTTCATAACTATATGTAGGTAGGTACGTTTATAAACTCAGTATTTTTAATATTGAATAATTCACCGTTTAAATGAAATATAATTTTCTATTTATATTAATATTATATTTGTAGTATTAAAAATAAATTTGATTAAATGCACAGAAAGACTGCTTTTAGCACTACAATATTTTGTTAAAATAAATGATCAAATTACCACGTGACTGATTGACTTTTAAGTGGTATTATAAAATTGGTGTACATTGGTTTAAACGCAGCTTACATACGATTGCGTATTCGAAAAATCCATATATGTGCGTGTGGGTTATGCGCTGACATTTGTGTCTGTGTTCAGAGAAAGTGAAATGTGATTGCATCAGCGGAGTCTTGTAAACGATGAGAAGTTTGATTGATTGTAAATACTTGTTCGTCACCCGCAACACGTAACACTGTCAGCAATGATGCCTACAAAATAAAGTCATGAGTTTGAGTTCAAAGCTGTCAACCGAATCAGCTGTTTCTCTTTAATATTTAAATGCATATGCAAGCTAAACACTTATTCCAAAAATATTTTAGCATTTATTTACATCTGTTTTACTCATTTGATTTACAATACGATATCTAAAACTGCAGAAAAAATCTGAAGATATTGTACATTAGGCTATAATCAATTCAAAAAAATTGGCAAATTAAAAATGCACGCGAAATATTAGTACAGTTTACTTAGATAAATTTCATATTTAAAACACAATTCGAACGGTAATGGTTAGTAGGATCGTAATATGTTCAAGTTTAAAGCTAGTGGTTTTTGAAAAGGTTTGAAAAATTCAATTTTTGTTTGAAATTTTTTTTCTAATCAGGGGTAAATGGGCCAGAAGTGAAAAACAATCCAATTGTTTATATTTTTAAGAGCTTATAAATGGCATATCCTTTGGTGAAATTAGTCGAGTATTTCAAAAGATTGATACATTATATGTAAATCTATACAATCATTAAATCATTAAACACAACTAATCGCCTAATAGATAGATAATGTAATGCTTAATTGCCATGGCGTGTGAACAATAAAACTACATTTTACAAATCCTGAACAGTATTGCATTGACAATAAATCCTAACTGCTCAATATCTGCAATGCAACTCTCAAACTAAAACGAAACCCTGGTGCATGATAGAGGAACAAGTTACAACAATACTGAAGCGTTTAATAACACTTGGCAAAATGTGAGCCCCAAACCCCAAGGTGCATGTCGTCGTCGTTACCGTTACCATGAATTACAAAAGTGTTCGTTGTTATTGAAGATTACCTAATGACATTCTAAACTAACTTCATACTCCAGGTGAATTCACTATATAAAATAATATTTAGCGGCGTTAAAGTAAGACAATTTGAGATTTAATTAAATGCAAAGGATTTCGTTCAAAACAATCCTAACGTGAGTAAGATTGTATCCGTATAGTTAATAAATAATACACACAATACGAAATAATTTTTTCCGAGAGTTGTTTAGAAACTGATTATTTCTTAAATGCTCTGCTTCCATAATTATGTTGTTAATTATTACAAATTTCAAAAAAATGAAAGAAAAACAAATATAAAATTTTATAAAATAAAGCAGCTAAAAAAAATAAACTTTGGGTTATCCGCGGGTGGCAGGGTTGGGCGTCAGAGCGGGTAATTCCAATGGAATGCAATGTTTAAAATTAGGTATAATATATATGATGAACAATGCAAAGTTAGGCGACCAAATTTCACCAGCTTACCTCAGGAAATTTTTTTAATATGTTATATAGTTGAGATTTAAATTTTTGACCACAAAAATGTTTTTAAAATAATAAAAATATTGCAATATTGTAATTTATTTCGTAACTAATAGTTGTAGATAAACGCCATTCATTAAATTTTTGGCACTGTTCCCTTGTTAGCTGACTTGAAATATTCCTCTCTCACGGCCTTTTTAATACTTGAATGTTAGAACTGTTAGAAATATTTCTAAAGCCTAAGCGAATCTTGTCAACCACTGTGATTGCCCTGATTCACAAATGATAGTTATCTAAAGGCTCAAAATGGTTTGATTAGTTTAAGATAATATAATTGGACTTACTGATAGTAATACGATTAGAAAAGGCAATGCAATTTAATAAGGCTTTATGATATTTAAAGTAATTCATCAAATTAGGAAATTAAAGTTATTGAATTCCAAACAAACGTAAGAAGTTGCTCAAAAGTTTTAAGGAGATTATTTCTAAAAAGTAGTTAAAGTAGTTTCAAGCTCCATTGCCCTTAATCCACTGAAGTACTTTATTAGGTACGAAAGTACCAAATTAAGTTTAAGTTGTATTCCTCATGGTGTACTGTTGGTATTGTGATATCAAATCAAATATGATACATTTTTTAGCTGAAGCTGAAAGGTAATTCAATGTAAGTGCATGCATATGCACGTCATACAAGGTATTGATTTGTCAATTTCATTGCTGTGGGTTACCACAAAAATCCTAAAATATTTCCGTTTTTTTCCCCCATTGTGAGAAAAACTAAAATATAATTTTATTGAGATTTAAATTTTGTAGAACGCACTTTTACAATTGAGATGCTTATTAAGGATGACTAATTTACTATCAATATATAGTACAAATAACGGCATGTCTCGTTAATTAAAAGCCATTATTAGCTATTTAAGTATTGCAATCTTGTTGCAAAACACATTCTTTACTTAAAAGACGTTTTGATTTTTTTAACATTTTATGTCAAATTCTGCAACTCATCAATTTACAAGCCACAAGATAACTCACTATCTTGCACTTTAAAGACACAAGTTTTAAACCAGAGCAGTTGACAGTTGGTTTCTGTGGAATTCTTTTTTTTATATAGACTAGGAAAAGAAAATTTTAGGGAAAATGACCGACCTAATTGTATCTGAGCACCTCAAAAGTGTTTTTAGATTCACCGATAAGTTAAGATGTAAAGTAAATAATTATTTGCCCAGCAAGTAGTTTTAGTACTTTAAAAAGTTAAATGAAAGCTGTATTTTGAAGAGTTTTAGTTTGAACCTTACGCCATTTGACAAATTTCTCATGTTAAACACGCTTATAGTGTGAGAGATAAGAAGTGACCCCATATCAATTTTGACGAAAAGCCACAGCGAAAAAAAAAGTACCTAAATACATAAAAATGACACTGTGCACAGCTAAGAAATCAATATCTTAACTCAAAATGATTCAGGAATAATTATTATTACATTTCTACAAATAATTTCTATTTCAATATTATATATTAGCTCTTGCAGTAATTAAATTTTCTCTTAAATTTTTTCTCGTAATAATTTGAAAAGGAATTTATGATATATTTAATTTTTTTTTTAAACTTATATTCTATCATATTTAAAAACAAGCAAATTCTAAAAAAAAGTTCCTGCGTTAAATATTAGCAGTTGCAGCGATTTTTAAATTATTTACAATTAAATTGAAACAAAGTGGGAAATGTTTTGATTATAACGCGGAAAATTCAAACCATTTATCATATTTTCTCTCATATTACGCGGGTCACTAATAGTACCCGGGTCTCTTTATTTGTGAGGGGAGTAGGCGTCGCAGATTAAACAGTATGCGGGTCTCTAATAATACTCGGGCTTCTAATTGTACAGGGGGTATGCACCAAACAACTGTAGCTATAAAGGTTTTGTAAATTTTCAAATATGTAATGCTATTATCTATATGTAATTATTTTTTTAAATCCCAGAGTTCTTTTTCAAATCAACAGCACGATAATTTGTTAATTAAAGAAGATCAAAATAGCACGGCTTAAGAAGTTTCGAGTAGTTTAATAAAAACTTGTGACAAATACTGACAATCTCCGAATGTGTCTTACACTTGAAAACTGTAAGCTATTTATTTAAAATTCAATTGCATCCTTTCAAGAATCAAGAATCAAATGATTTCGCAGAATTTGTTTATGCGTACGATAAGAACTGTTGGGAGATGAGTATACCTAAAATTCTTATCTTTGAGAATTGAACATGCCATTATTTATTCATTTTAAAAAGTTTCGCGAAAAATAACACTATACGCAATTAGAGAATTTTAAAAACGATGAAAATTAAACTCAGCAAATGTGCATTAGGCGATGTGCAAAAACATTTAGTAAACACTACACAAAGTTTTTAAAATTACAATTTAGAAATACATTTGTGTGCACTAAAATAAAAGTTAACAATCAACGCCCCTCAAGAAATAATTCGTATAGCTACATGTGATGATGTCCTAATTGGATTCTTCTAACGTTGTGCTAAATAGTTAAATTTAGTTAGTTAAATTATATGCAACAATTTTTTTTGGGATTAAAACATTAACATCTCTACCTTTTAGAACTTTTCTACTGCTACAGACCTTGACCTCACTACAACCTAATTTACACCAGTAACTGCGCAGCACAAAACCATCTGAATGGCGTTTAAATGAAGCGCAATTAAATTTTCTAGACAACCATCACGCTTAATAATACAGCATGATAAGGCTGATAAGGAGCTTTAAATCTCCAACACAAAAACGTCTCGTATCATCTATGCTGTATAAGTAGAAACGTGCATACAATTGTAAGCCCACAGAGACTAAAGATACAGCAGTTACGGCTATAGTTCATAGCAAATGCCAGTTAAAAAATTGAAAGTCAAGTAAAATCCTGGATTATATTTCAGCTCCAAAATCGTAACCTTTTTTGAATTGTGAAAAAAACTCCAGAATTTTGGGATGACGAGACTCTTTCTTTAAATTTTGTCACTTTTATTTTTAAAGTTTATGGAAAATCATTACGTTATGGAATTTTATTGCTTTGTTAGATGTGTGATTATTTAAAATGCCTTAACACATTGACCCCACATACGCGATGCTTTTGTGTGAAACCAGGGTTGAACATTAGGAACAGTATCTCAGCATTGACACAGCGTCACTATGTAATATAATGTAAACTGAATCTCCAAAAGGTGTTTGCACTTGTACACACAATCTGCAGTCATGACCGTTTTGGGTTAAATTCGGTGTGGGATTCGTATCCGCATATCGGTCACCGAACTGGAACTGGTGCCTTTTGTCAGTACATAAAGTGGCATCAAATTCTTCGTACAGCAAAATGCGGTCACTTCAGGCAGAGTGAATGCCATAAGAATGGTGGTAGGGAAAGAGTTGGTTGTTGGCATTTTTGATGTCTTTTTATACGCTTTAAAAATATTTATGGTTCGAGTTTAATAGTTCCATTTCAGTGCACTGCACTGCTTGAATTCTTTTGACATTGACATTGGCAATATGCAGTTTAATCCTTAAGGCGAAGACACGCAATGCCAGTCATTCATCCCTATGAGCTCCAAAGCAAGAAGTTTTAATACATCTTACTATATCCAGCCTACATTAGAAACAGGTTATTTACCAGTTAATGGGATGTCTGCTGTATTTTTGAGCAGCTCGCAAAATAATTACATTACTACAATAAACTTACGTTTAGTAAAAGTATTTTTTTTTTCATTCCAAGCATTAACACAAAATTAGGGGAAATAAATAAATAACATTGAAGCCGCTTAAGAGTTTCGTGAATTTATCACGAGGGATCAGGAAAGATGTGGCTAACTTTAAAATTCAATCCTGCAATTTCCTAGTAGCTAAAATTGTATCTTTAGCCACGATACTTAATTAAATTGGGCAGATACAAAAGATGCGAAATAGTTTTAGACGGTGGTACATTATTTAAAAATATAAACTGACCTAAAAATGTAATAATTGAAGCATACTTTTGCTTCTTGAAAATTGTAAGCTCCATTTTGCCAATCAATTTTATCCCTGTCATCTGATGTCCTCTTGGAAATCCAAACGTAGCATGATCGTATTTCTTTGTCCACTTGTCAATTTCTCCATCAGTCATTTTGTATAGTTTGTGATCAATACTCGCTCCCCGTCAAGGTCTTTGTTGGTACTGGTCAGTGGCGGATCCAGAAAAAACTTCTGGAGTGGGCATTACATACATGTCGGCCATCTTGGTTTATATGCCCCTATGTTAGTATATGTTAAAAATTTCATTCTGGGGTGGGCACGTGCCCCTTTTCACCCCCTGGATCCGCGCCTGGTCCTGGTCCTCCACAAAAAAACATACCACATGATCACATCCCCCACAACATCAGCCGCTGAAAAACGTGTAAGAAAATAAATCCAAATTGAATTTTAATTTCTCTTGGAATTTTTTCGGCATCAGTTTATTTTCCACTCATATTTCCATAATTTCGTTCAGACAGGAATAAGTTTGAGGAGCAGAGCTCAATTCAATATTCTTATGCAATGTTGGAACACATAACAAAATCGAAAAACACACACTTACTCGCTCGCGTTGCTTGACTTGGTTGGAGTAATATTCTTGAAAAAAACTGAAAATGTAAGTAAAAGTACATAAGAAAAAACTAAATCATTTTTCAGAACTTTAAATCCCCGTTCTTCAAACTGTAGTTAGGCTCATACTGGAAACCTTTGACATTGAAATTTTTAAATTAAGATATACTACACAGACATAATGTATTTTTCCTTTATTTCATGCATGAGATCTGTAGAAAACTCATTTTTTTTCTAATGTTTGTAATATCATTCATGTAAAAAACACAAACAGCAATTTATTTTATATTTTTTAGAACTTGATTTTTTTCAAATTTTCGTAGTTCTCATTTTCGTTGCAATAAAATGAGCATTGTATTACTTTGCAGTACACGCTGCAACACTTGAGCTCATACTGACATTAGAGCTTGGGCCACATTGACATTGAAAGGCATATAGCGGCTTTATAGATTAATGTTGTACTATTGAATGTGTCGAGTCGAGTTGTCAATTTATCCAAACATTGAGTTAAGGCAGCAATGGTAAAGACTCTGAGGCTAACGCTGATATTGACATAGACATTCTGTTGTTGAAATTGCATTGAAAATGAAAATTAAAACCTTGACACGTAACATTTTTACAAGAAGATGAGGACAAGAACCTTGACAACCTGTCTTGTTGTAGTGATGGTGATTGCCTGTGCTCTGCTGTCATATTTACTTACTTTCCACCTAATTCACTTTCAAACTGCACACGACTACCAAGAAACTGCATTACGATTCCGATTGCCAAAATAACATGTCAAATAACCGTGTAACAAGGATTCCAATTTTTCAAAAGTAAAACTTATACATTTTAAAATTTCTGAAATAAAAATCGAATTTTAACTTAAAATAGGAAATAGCGCAATACCTCAAGGATTCCATGTGATACTTAAATTATTTAAATTGAAAACTCATAGCGACTGAAAAAACTGTACAGATTTAGAAATGTCTGCAAAACATTATAATTTCAATTCCCCCATTTTGATCAAATTCTGGTGTTGGTTCTAGACGATTTTTTTTATAATACTTGTGTTTTTTGTACATATTTGAATAAAGGAAGTTGTTTAGACTACAGAAGTGCCGTCAAGATTATTGTCTGTGAGTGTCCAGCTTTTAGCTCCTAGTACGTGCTCAAAAGATATAGCTACATTGTCTATTATACAAGTATTAGTATAGAGGTGGCATTGGTAAAGAGTTGTAGTGTTAAAAACTTTCCAAAATATATTGCTAATAAAAGACTCAAGACACTGACAATTCCAGTTCGCCAATGTCGGTCTGACCTGTGAGCTGTCTGAAAAGCACATAAATTATACACAAAAGAATAGCAAAATCTAGAGTCCCCACGAAGCTAACAAATCTCAAAGTCTAAAGTGAAAGTCACAAGGGGAGAAAGTTACAACCATATGAGATTGAATTTGATTAACCGACCTCAACTTTGGCGATGGAAAAAATATTGAATTTTTAATGTCGATTATTGAAGACCATG
>JAQFZE010003336.1:0-12774 GCA_034695245.1 Dicyrtomina saundersi | reverse complement strand
ATTTTTCTTTTCATAAAAACGTTATCGCCGTCCTCCGTCCGAGGAAGGATTTAATTGAGTGCCTTTACCTTTGTATAAAGGCATTACAATTGCACATTTAAATTTCAATGGGTATGCAGATAAAATAAGAAATTGTGTAAATAGCATTGCCAAAGGTAAAGCTAGCTCACCCATGCAGTTATTCAAAACCCGATACGATAAATCCTCAGGATTAGATTTTTTTTGCTTAATTAATTTAAAACTTGACTTTACCTCGTACCTAGTAAATATATTTCTAAAATAAATTAGAATGCCACCACCATTTCCCTTCTGCGTATCTAATCTACGCATAGTATAGTCATTAATGCTATAAACTCCAGTTTGCATTGCTTTAACAAATTTTCACTCAGTAACACAAAAAATATCGATATGGTTGGATTGTATCAAAAACTTAATACTTTCTAGCTTGCCAACATTAAACCCATTTACATTTAAATGCACTATCTTTAAACCTTTTGAATATTTAAGATCAGAGCTACCAGGTTCAACCTTATGCTGTGAAAGAGATAATGTTTCATCATGTATAGTGGAGTATAGGTCATCATGCGGGAAAATACAGTCCATACAATGCCATTTATCAGTACTACCTATTTGCATGTAAACATTTCTTTTGTTGCACGAAAGGCAATTACTGAGCTCCACGTTATCAGTACACTCCACACAACTCCAAGCCAAGCCATTCATACTTCTATATACAAAATATATATATATATATAAAAATACACAAAAATATGCATACCTAGGCAACTTCTATGAAATATGCATTTGCATATGCTACATGACAAATATAGCCAAAGCCTACCCAATTTTAGACTACATAATTTACATTTGAAATGCATTATCTCAAATTACAGACCAACCAAAATGAAATCTAATAAAATAAGAAAAATATTGTAGAAGTAGGTAATAAATAAAATGAAATTAAATGGACCAGAATAAATAAATTAATATAAACATACCAGATCACAGCACAATAATAACACTTAAAACCTAATTAGCAAATTAGCAAATTAAACTGAATCGACTAGACACTACCACACTAAAATCCAACAACAAAAGGCTCCCAAGCACACAAATTGTGGTGTTGCTGAACTGCGACTTTGGTCCCGAAATCTTCTTTTGAGACGTCAAAAAATGAGCAGATCTGCGACTCCAAATTTCACCAGTTAATTTTACGGGTACTGGCCCTACCCAGCCGGATACAGTTGAGAGCTTCCAAAGCTCTGTGGCTTAAAGGGACGCCAAGAACCCTGAGATAGGCACGAGCGATGCTCCAACCTGCGTTCCCCTTGGACGACGGACGTGAAGTGTTGTTCCAGTGAGTTTGAGTTCCATGTTATCGCTTTAGCCCCGGGATCGTCCATAAATGATTTCAACCGAATTTACGCCCTTCTAGTATATCCCCACTATCCTATGTCATTACTGTAAGTCATGGATCGTCTATAATTGATGATTCAAAGAATGTGGAAATACATTTGAACATTTAGGACGCTAAGATATCTAAAAGCTTTAAAATATTGAAAACGCCGCACAAATTTTCTAATTCAAGAATATATTTAACTCCAAGCGCATTTAGATACTTTAGGATATATTTGATTTAGTTATGTGGAACATTATATTCTTTTGTGCTAACTATAACGAAAAATTGTTTTACAACTAGATGGTGTGTGCTAATGATTAATCCCATATAGGAAAGAAACAATTTGTGGCCAACTTTTAATAGCTGCTCAGATTGATAGAAAAATAAGCCGCCATTGTAAATATTCGACTCAGTGGACTACTGACTTCCCACCAAAAAACACTCTTTTACATACACGAATCCAATTCAAATCCTTCCATTTTAAAAATATATACCTAAATGTACGCAAGCTTTTTAAAGCAAATAAAAACTTTAAATTGCCCTATTCAACTTCTGAGCCTGTGAGTCAAAATTGCCAAAAGTTAAAAAATATTTGTTTTGACCAAAAATCGTAATGACATCATATTTCAGAAAAACTGCTAAGTACTCCACATTTTTTGTCATCTTTAAATGAAAATACCTATCTTTTAAAGTAATGACATCATTTGTAAACGTTTCTTTTAGTAGCAGTTCTAAGTAAGTGACAATGAGTGACGCATCTGGCGAGCGAGCGTCAGTACCTTCCATTACAAATTGGCATTCGTTAGCGTGGCATCCGTAAAACCTGGACTTGGGAAGTATTTCTCATTCTTGTTTCCTGCAACGGATAGCCAACAAAACTTAAAATGACTGCACGAAAATTGCAAGTCAAATCTTCTACGCACCGTCTGTTGGCAGCATATTATTTATTTTGCTGTTAAATGCATAAGTTTGAATATTTGATAAACAAATTACTTAAATTTTGACATGACTTTTGACACTGATTATAAAATCATAAAACAGTGTCTGTACTTAAAGGGTAATTCCAGAAAAAGTAGGGTGAATATAGGGTTTGCATTTAAAAAATAGGGAAAAGTAGAAAGGATAATCTAGAAAAAAAATAGGGTAGGGTACTGAATAGGTGCGAAATTTATTTTGTGTAGAGTAGATTACCCTTTAATTGTTGTGACATCGGTTTGGAAACCTTTGTGTTGCAGTTTTGAAGCATTTGATGATTAAAATTAATATTGACTGTATTGAGATTTAATTTTGTTGTTTCATATTATCAGTTATATAATTTGTAAAATGTTATTGCAACGTTTATTCGCATGATAAAATATTGTAAGAACTTGTAAAACTTTCTTTTTCCAAATTCCTGATGTTTACCGAGTTTACAAAAAAATTCTGGCTCATCTAATTTTAGGAAAGTAATTTTAGTGGCATACGCTTTTCTGGATTTATCCGGAATTTTCGGAGGGACGCGCCCTAAGTAGTTATAATATATTAGTCACAGTAAGGGTAGTTGCAGTATTACGTGTAGTTGCTGTTCATCGTAGTCATATATGTACACATACTTATAATAAAAACATAATCGTTGTTAAACGAATTATGATTGATGACAATATGACTTATGACTACTTATATTTACATTAATTATAATTAAATAATTTATGTTGATGCGTGAAACTAATATCAAACATTTAACACAAATGTGAATTTATAATTTAAGGGTGGATTTTTGTATTTATATGTATTTTTAAATATTCACAAAATTATAAATCAAAACGTGTCGTGGCAAACAATAAACCCTAACATACTTTTAAGTTAAAAAAGAAAGAAACTACGCTTTTAAATGATTGTTATTACCTTCTTGAGGTCCTTTTTGAATCGATATGAATTTAACAAAATGTTCTGTGCACGTGACTATAGTAAAAATGAGGGATTAGGTAAGATACTTGCAGTTGAGCCTGTGCCTAAGGTCGGTCGTGGAGTCGTTGACTAATAGTAGTAGTCTCCATCTGAACCTTCGGCCAAGTGCCTATTTGGAAGCGAGCTAGGTTCAGCTGGACCAGCAGCCGCTGCATAATCAATAAGCGCAGATCTAAAAAGGATTAAGGTGCTTCAGTCTCTGCCATGAAACAGTGTTCAGTATAGGCGGACATAAGAAGTACTAAGTCTCCATATTTATTAATCAACAGCTGCGATTGTAGTGTTATATTAACGAATATCAGTGATTGTCAATAACTTACTTCTATTGCTTCTTGTCGCCGAGTACCCATAATGAAAATCCATGACGTTGAAGTTTTAAATGACCCGCCATATTCCTTAACCACAGACTGCAGGCGGGATATGGTAATTATGGTGCTGTGTGGAGTGCTACAGTATCATATAGTGTAGAATAAGGCATTAGTGTTTGCCTAGTAATAGGAAAAATTGTATGTATGCACATATGCACTTTATGTGTTGTCTTGTACTACTAGACATTCTGTGTGGGTATTCCCTAAATAATGTCATCGGCAGGGACACATTCAGATACAAATAACATTTGGGTTCAAGAATGTGTGGGTAAAGTCATTTATGAATCGTCCCTAAGCTAATGGTCAATCACTCAAAGTTCAAAGTGTCGTTCTGTTAGATGTTACCTTTATTATGTACCTACAAGCTAAAGGGGACTGGATATAGGGAATTGGGTTTAGTGGAAAGTTATAAGGACAGACTTTTCCATTGCCAGTATATTCGGTGTGTCGTGGATGGAAGTTCTATATACTTGTCATAGCATTGTGCTACCGATTTTGCTCCCGTTCACTTGCATGTGTTATGACAAGGGTCAATTTAAATGTTAATTGTGAAGAAATTTTGGGTTCGAACAAAGTAAAAAAAAACAATACAAACCTGCCCGCGCGCATTTGTAGTTCGTTAAAAGTTTATTTTAATTTTTTTGCTATATATAGGAGTTGAAAACATTAACTTGTTTACTTGTTAATTCAACTTTATATTCACATGCTTGTCACTTTACACAAAAATACATAATAAACACGTAGTGGAGAAATACTTTAATTTATCGATCCTGTAAAATAATGACGTATTTAATGCTTTCCTTTAAATAATTATTTCTACGTATTTGTAAAACTATTAAAATATTTTTTTCCTACAGATGTTCGAATTTAATGTTTTACATCTGTCTTTTTAAATTCACGTCACTACTAGTTTTTCTTATAAAGCTAGTGAAGATTGTTTTACCGTGTTAACGTTAACAAAGACAAAGAGCGTATTGTTATTTATATGTTGCATGGATCTACTTTCGTACATAAAGCAAAACATGAGCACTTTACAAAAAAATTTATATTTTTTGGAAATAGCAATGGAAAGCATAGCGCCGCGACGAATGGGTAAATTCTAGCTTTATTTTAAATAGCTACGTTGTTACTTTCATTATTGTGAATCACACAGTATTACTTAGAACGAGGAAAATGATAGTGTTGTTTTATGTGTCCGTGTTAGGCCTGATTTATAGTCGAAAGTAGTATTATTTAACGGATTCGTCGGGCTAAGTTCTATTAGTTTTTTACTACGGGATATTTTATGAAAAAACATTTCAAACCCATTGGCCCTACTCATGAAATCATTTATGGACGATCCCATCAAGCCTTAATATCCTCAGTTCATTTCTATTTCTGTCTCCATATTTAATTATGATGCAGTGAATGAGAATAAAACTCCATGGAACTCTGTATGTTTTTTTTTAATATCGTGATTTTATTTTCTGTAGTAGGCTCAACATTTTATGCCTGACTACTCAGTTTTTTGATTTTCAGATTTTTTAATTTTCTTTTGCATTTCAAGCTCAAATTTTTGAGGATGACTTTGTCATTGAAGTGAGTGAAGGGGTGGGGAAACTAAGGGAGTTATGCGGCAGCTGGACGGTTCAATGCAAGAAGGGCGAAGTGACCTCCGACGACGGGTCTGCACTGGAATCCGGCTTGGTTGGAAGTGGCTGTGACGTACCAATCGGAGAATGGGACGCGGGATGGGCTGTAGCGCAAGAAACGGGCGAGAGCTTCGATGAGGTTCTTTCTCAAAGTGGGGTTCGCTTCTCCAAAAGCAGCTGCGGTCCACACTTCCCAGTCTACAAAAAATAAAATATCATTCATAAACAAAATTAGTTTCAATCAATTTAAAATTCAATTTCTACATTAGTAGTTGCAGTAAACAATAAACGAAGTGAAGAATCAAAAGGACCCATTTTCAATTTAAGCAAGAATCAATATGAGATATATCGGAAAGCACATGCAATGTTATAGAATTCAAAGCTTAAAAGGTTGATTACGATTATATTTAAATCTAAAATCGTGTTCTATTTACCTGCTTTTGAAAATTGCAAAATGTTCTGTTTACCTGCTTTTGAAAATTGCAAAATGTTCTGTTTACCTGTTTTAAAAAATTGCAGAATGTCCTACTTACCTGCTTTTGAAAATTGCAAAATGTCCTGTCCTATTTACCTGTTTTAGAAAATTTCAAAATGTCCTATTTACCTGTTTTTAAAAATTGCAAAATGTCTTATTCACCTGCTTTTTAAAATTGCAAAATGTCCTATTTACCTGTTTTTCAAAATTGCAAAATGTCCCATTTACCTGTTTTTAAAAAATGCAAAATGTCCAATTAACCTGCTTTAAAAAATTGCAAAATGTCCTATTTACCTGTTTTTCAAAATTGCAAAATGTCTTATTCACCTGCTTTTGAAAATTGTGTAATGTCCTATTTACCTGTTTTTTGAATTTGCAAAATGTCCTATTTACCTGCTTTTAAAAAGTGTAATACGTCCTATTTACTTGTTTTAAAAATGCTACATTCTGGTTTTAGCTTCAAAAAAATTGAAAATGGACCGTTTTGCGTCTTCACTGGCAAAGACTAGCGTATTTCTACTTAAGGTTAAAATTGGAAATGAGCTGTTGGCTTGATAATGTACAACTAATTATTAATGACATGCGCTAAATAAAATGTGTAAATTGCGGAGAACGACGACGACGTGACGTACCAGATTTGGTGTAGTCGTGGGTGTTGACGAAGGGGATGCCGTAGGGCTCCTCCTTGGTCAAGTAGTAGGCAGCCTCCTTGACGTAGATCTCCTCGGGCACGGCTCCCAGGCTCAACTGTTTGTCTTGGTAGGCATTGTACTTGAATTGGTAGCCGTTGGACACGTTGTACTCCATCTTCAAATGAGTTCCGTCCGCGTGGGTGGACTCCAAGATCCAAGTCTGGATGTAGGACTCGACGATGGTGTTGTAGAAGGCGGCGTTCTCGGTCTGACCAATGAGGGTGGAGATCTTGGCAAAGGCCTTGAGGCCGAGGATTCCCTTGAGGGCGAGTCCAGAGTTGAGCTCAGTGTGACCAATGAAATCATCGGTGGTGAGTTGGTTCTCGGGGTAGAGACAGTTGCGGAACAAGTAGTCGGCCCATTTGGTCATGATGGGGTAGTGCTTCTGGGCATAGGCCTTGGCGTCAGCAACGTTGGCGTCAGGGTGGAACACGATGTTTCCAACCATCAGGATCATGTTGGCGGACTCTTCGACGGGCTGTTTTTTTTTTCAGGACAAAATTAAATATGTAGCATGATATTGAAAATAATACAAAATTTATTGAGTTATTTCTATCTTTAAAAAAATTTTTGTTGACTATATTAAAGATGCTGGAAAGTTATTGAGAATTATTTAATATAAATTTTGGCATTTTTGCAATTTTAAAGTGCTCACCACAAATCCTAATTACGTCATGATTTACACACTTTTTTGAAAGCATAAGATACGATATTTAAACTGCTTTTTGGAAATGCAAAATATCCTATTCGAACTTTTTTCAAAACGGTGTATATAGTATACCATTTTTACTGTTTTAAAAAAGCGTACTCAATTTACCTACTTTCAAAAATGTGCAAAATACACTATTTACAGTCATTTCAAAAAGTGCAAAATGTGCTATTTACAGTCATTTCAAAAAGGGTAAAATGTGCTATTTACAGTCATTTCAAAAAATGCAAAATGTGCCATTTACAGTCATTTCAAAAAATGCAAAATGTGCCATTTACAGTCATTACAAAAAGTGTAAAATGTGCTATTTTTACTCTTTTAAAAGAGCGTAAAATACTCTATTTAGCTTCTTTTAAAAAATGTGAAAAATATGTTATTTTAACTCATTTAAAAAAGTGTAAATTACATAAATATTTACACGCTCTTTTAGAAACCTGAATAAAATCCATTCCTTAAAAAAAAACTAAAAATAAAAAAAACTAAAAAAAAACTGCAAAACAAAAATGTAAAAAAAACAAAAAAAAATGTACCATATCTTCTTGGTTTCCATCATCGTGTCCGGTGGCGTTGGGGAAGTTGAATCCGATGTCGTGGATGGAATAGTCCTTGGGCCAGAAGGGGTTCTCCATTTGATAGAAGAGGGGCTCAAGGAGGTACTCGAGGTTCTTAATGTTGAGGTAGTAGTGGACGGGGATGGAGGGGTACATGACGTCCACGGTCTGCATGTTTCCGTTGGAGGAAATCTCCTTCAAGTAGAGGAGGGGGTGAGTCACGTTTCCGGAGAATTCAAGAGCTCCATAAGCTTGACGGAGGGAAAGAGCAATGATGGTAGCGTAAGCGTCTCCTTGAGTCTCGAAAGCCTCGTTCAGGATCTTGACGTCAAGAGCGTTGGAGCGGGCCATGGCGTTGGCAACATCCCCATAGAAGAATTCGATCATGTGAGCGGAGGACTCGAAGTGGTGAGTCCAGAGAGCCTTCTGGGCAACTTGTCTCAAGTTGATGTTGTCCTCTCGAATGTGTCCCACAACGAATTGGACAGACTTGGCAGCGGCGGACACGCTTCCGAGATCCTGGGCGAAACCGAAAGTGGGCCAGTCACAGCTGACACAACGGAAGTTATTGTCATTGGTATTTCCGAGGAGACCACGGGTGGCGAAGGTGGTTCTCACATTGATGTCACTGCCAGAGGCGTGAGTGGCAGCAGCGTCAGTGATGAAGACGGCAGAGCCCCACATGGGGTAGTCATTGTGCTGAGCAAACTTGTACTGAGTCTGGAGTTGAGTGGAGAAGATCTTGAGGTTGTTGGATGGGGATTGTTTGATGTCCCAGGTGATGACTTGGGAGTCATCGTTGGAACCCCATTCACCTGTAAGCGAAAGCAATGAATTGATGAGTTAAATTACTCAACTATGTATATGTATCGTTATTTAATCCCTGTTAATTTTGTATTGTTTATTTTTTAATATTTGTAGTACATACTAATGATATATTCTATTTGAATTGTTTAATATTCCAAAATGCCAAATGGTGTATTTATTTTGGTAGATTTATGTCGCGTTTAAATTGTTTGTATTTGCATAATGCATATAGCATACACGTGGACTTTCCTACACTCTCAAAAAGATGAGGAAAATTTTAATTTTTACTTTCATTTAAAGGTGTAAAAAATGTAATTTTCACTTTTAAAAGGTATACAAATTTTATTATTATAATTTTGAAAAATTTGTAAACATTGATATTTTAACGTTTAAAAAATGTGTAAAAAATGTAACTTTAACGTTTAATAAATGTGTAAAAATGTAACTTTAAAATTTTAAAAATGTGTAAAAAATGTAACTTTAACGTTTAAAAAATGTGTAAAAATGTAACTTTAACGTGTAAAAAATGTGTAAAAATGTAACTTTAACGTTTAAAAAATGTGTAAAAATGTAACTTTAACGTTTGAAAAATGTGTAAAAATGTAATTTTAACGTTTAAAAAATGTGTAAAAGATGCAACTTTAACATTTCAAAAATGTGTAAAAGATGCAATTTTAACATTTAAAAATGTGTAAAAAATGTAATTTCAACATTTAAAAAATGTAACTTTAACGTTCAAAACATAAGTAAAATCGTAACTTCCACATTTAAAAAACGTGTAAAAAATGTGATTTTCAAAAAAGTGTAAGAAATGGAATTTTAAAACAAGAAGTAAAAATTCACTTTTAAAGGTAAAAAAGGTGTGAAAAATTCTACTTTAAATGTAGAATCTAGACTTTGAAGCTCACTTATCGTCAGCTAAAAGGAGTAAAGTGGAATGTGGAATACATTCTACTGCATATTAATAGGCAAGGAGCGTAGTGAATGGTAATTAATTATGTGGAATGTTTTAGTTACATAAAAGTTAAGCGTTTGGGCAATTTCAATGTATGACCTTGTATAAAAGGCAAAGTAGGTAGGTACATTAGCTATATTCAACAAGACAGAAGAAAACATACAAAAATATTGTATAGTACATACGGGGTCTTCCACAAATGACGTCGTTACAAAATCACAAATTGTATGATTCCGTTGCCATCAGATTAATCATTACGTAAAAATGGCAATCTTAAACATGGGGTGTCATATCAGAACTCATTGACCCCACCAATGACGTCGTTTGTGAACGATCCTAAGCGTACAGTTTCCTATTATATATGCCCACACGTACCTGTGATATCCATGTAGACTTGGACATTATGACTCGCACCGTCATTGGCCTTGGCCTCGACGAAGACGTAGGAGAGGGGGATGGACTGGAGTCTCGTGTCGTTGTACTCGACGGGGGACATGAAGGTGACGGTCAAGTCGAGGGGACCGGCGGTGATGTCGAAGATGGTCTGGGTGGGGGTGATGTGGGTCCCGGTTTGCTTCGCCACAGTCCCGATGGAGGAGCCGTTAGCGTGGAGGGGCTTTCCCATGAAGATGTACGTGTTTCCGTCCACACGGACCAAACCGGTCCATCCCTTCGTGGCGCCAGTCCTGAGGAAAATCACAGACAAATTAATTAGTAAGATGCTTCATTTTATAATCAAACTATAAACTATATGATAAAATTTAATGTTTTTTCTTACCAGAATGCGGGCCAGCTGCCGGGGAGTTCATTGTGTGGGAGCCACATGGAGGCGTGAGGAACTCTCACAGCCAATGGGAAGGATGGAACACGGATTGTGGCGGCATGTTCTGGCACTGCAACGCAGTATCCTGTAATTTCCAAATAAAATAAATCAATCAATTAATTAATTACAATAAAAAATGTAAATATTTAAATTTTTTAAGAATGGAAAGTGGCACTCACCAGCAACAGCAGCAAGAACGAGAAGGATATTGAGGGAGTTCGTCATTTTGGATGATGATGAACTGAAAGAGTCAAATCACAAAGTGGATTAAATTGAAGAAATGGAAGCAGTTTTATATCCGCAGCGTCCTCCGTCTCACCATTGCTATCAGAATCACCGAAATTATTGCAATTTAATTAGTTCAACAAATAATATCAGAATATTAGCGAAGTAGAGCCAGAACCAGAACCATCCTATCAACTTGACACTTGAGTCAAAAACAAATCCATCAATCAATCAAAAATGTAATTATGTCAGCTGGCGGATCGATTTCAGTACCCAATTCCAGAGCATATACCTCGTCCATCAGGTCTTGGTCTCACTCAATTAGTATTTGTGCTGTCACATTTCTCAAGTGACTCATCAAACTCGAAAAGTTTAAAACCAGAACCAGAACCATCTGCACCTGACGACGATGACGACGACGACTTGACACAGGGCCTCCGTGTTAATCATTTTTTGCGATTATTGTCAACAAGAAGGCAACATGGACCCCAGCACCGATACCCATGTGATGCGTTGTGACAGATTTATCGCGTGGGAAGACTCAAAATGATCCATATTCATTATTAGCTAAAAATAAAAAGTAGTATAGATCTACAAATAATTTAGATAGCATTATCTTAAAAACATGTAAAAAGATTTTCAATTTATTAAAAAATATAGTTTATAGAATATTTTGCGATTTTCTAAACCCTGTATTTTCTAAACCATATAAATAGAATATTTGTCAATTTTCTAAAACATGTAAATAGAATATTATGCAATTTACTAAATCATGTAAATTGAATATTTTGTCATTTCGAAATCATGTAAATAGAATATTTTGCAATTTTGTAAATCATGTAAATAGAATATTTTGCAATTTTCTAAACCATGTAAATAGAATATTTTTTCATTTCGAAATCATGTAAATAGAATATTTTGCAATTTTGTAAATCATGTAAATAAAATATTTTTTAATTTAAAAAATGTAAATGGAGCATATTGCACTTTTTAAAAACATGCAAATAGAATACTTTGCAATTTGAAAAACATGTAAATGAAACTTGCTGCAATTTAAAAAAAATGCCAAAGCACAATTTTGAACTTTTCAAAAACATGTAAATGGAACATTTTGCACTTTTTCAAAGCTCGTAATTAACGTTGTAGGCATTAATTTCATCTGGCGATTTTTTTAGCACAGTAGCTCATTTTAATTCTAGCTTCAATTGTAATTATATGGTGAATTTAGATTCTTCACTCACGATATCGATGTGAAAGATGAGAATGTGCGGATTTAAATGAAATTACACAGGGATTAACACGTCCGTTGAGTAGAGCCGAGAATCGATGTCGATGTCGATGTCGAACTCAAGTGGTTGGTTGTTCAACACGAAATAGAAACTGATATCATAGAACATGAGCCCACTCGAGAGGTGTGAGATACTTTATAACAAATCCATCGTAAAATTATATACCTATAGCGCAAAACAAATTATATTATACAAATTTTCCACTTGATTTCCATAATTACTATTGTAAATTCCTAATTAGGAGGTAGTGCTTCAAGGCTTCATAGTTATGCAATTAAGCCACTTAAAAGTGGCAAATTTGACGGCACGGACACTGCTCGTCCCATTTTAACTCGTTCCTTTACGAAATGTCCCTGCACCATTCGTCCTTAAATCAACTCAACTCGTCCCAATAGTATTATTCGTCCCTAAATAAACTCAAATCGTTCCCAGTATTATGCTTCCCTAAATTAACTCAACTCGTCCCCAGTTTTATTCGTCCCTAATTTAACTCAACTCGTCCCCAGTATTATTCGACTCTAAATTAACTCGTCTCATCCCTAGTATTATTCGTCCCTAATTTAACTCAACGCGTCCCCAGTATTATTCGTCCCTAATTTAACTAAACGCGTCCCCAGTATTATTCGTCCCTAAATTAACTCAACTTGTCCCCAGTATTATTCGTACCGATTTATTGCTATAACCGTTTCGTAGATTACTTCAAAATTACTCGTACTTATTATAAATTACCACTTGCGTAATACAATATTTGACTATCACTAACAAGCAAACCACTTACTATGATTCCTCGGGATCTGGAAAAGCATAGCCAGAAACGTTTCCTTATACCTTAGAATGAACGAATAGTGTGATAACTCGAGTGCATTTTGCGCGGTGCTTTAGCAGCAGCCCGCCAAAGTTCAA
>JAQFZE010003335.1:0-12774 GCA_034695245.1 Dicyrtomina saundersi | reverse complement strand
TGGTATAAGATGGAGGGCGCATGCGCGGCCAACTCACCTGTGGGCTTAATTGGTAAAGTATCTCTGTGGATGCTTTGCACAGTAATTAATCCGTTTTTGATAGCTTGTGGTGACGCACAGTCAGAATTATAGAAAAATATCGGGGGGAAAGGGAAAGTACATCGACACCATATTTTATTTAATACGGACTATTGATTTAAGTTTGTTTGTCATGTTATGGCCAATAAAGTATAAGATTAATAAGATACCTTAGCGCTAGTACTATTATACGGGCATTTTGTATGGTCACAAAACAGCCTGAGATGGAGTGAGCTAATTCCTTATGGAAATAAAATGTATAATTAGACCATGCACGCTTTGATAGTTTGATGTCTGAGTAAATTCCAAAACTAAAAAGTTTACGTTAGAGTGGTATTTTAAAAAATATGTTACTTCATGCTGGTTAGGAATTGCACTAATAGATAAGACAATCTGGATGACCCTGATAAATATTTTTCTTAACAAAATTTGTCAAGTTTTGACGTCTCCATTTGCTTAGTTAAAATGAAGCACTTGAACTCGTTTCTGTAGTCTACAGATAGGGCTATATAGTACTGAAAGGAGAGCGTCAGACTAAAATAATAAATCGCTTTGTTTATTATATCTACTTTATCCAAACAAGTCTAGTCATGAGGATCAAACTCAGATTTTCATAATACAATTTATAAGCGGTGGAATTTGGAGTGAAGCATATCCCTTAGATTTTACACTATTTTAAGCTGCATATATACATGTTGATTTTAACCGTATAAATGTGATTGAATATTTTATATTTCAAAATGTAATATGCATGTATCATTAGCCATTTTCTTTTTTTTTTCAGCTTCATTTGAATAATTCAAGTTGTTATACCCGTGAGTTCGAAAAATAAAACATTACTGGTTTGCGAATCCTGTGAAACGTTACGCTTCGTTGGTGTGATTTAATTTCTTGTCTTGTTCTCCATCAAATATTTGGTATTTAAACGTGGGTACTTCAAGATAAAGTATGAAAGTAACTGATGGCACAGAAAGTCCAAACAAGGAAGTCTCGAGGAAAGTCCTCGAGCAGCCATCAGCTCCTACATTAAAAGAACCAGAGTCGGGAGGGTCATCTCCTGGGACTAAAAATGGTATTGTCACGACAAGTAGCAGTTCCAGTGGGGAAGATCATGAATTACCTGATTCCTTAGTAAATCTTAATGGATCCTTAAATGGTTCTTTAAGTCCAGCTACGAACTCCCCTCACAGTGAGATCATAAACGGATCCGATAACACTGCTGAGAATGGAACAACTAGTGACAAAGAAAATTCGAAGCCGTCAAGAAAAGGATCATCAAAAAAGGCCAAATCTTCATCAAACCAGGTGTCACGTAGCAATCGAAGCTCAGAAGAACGAACTGATGTTAAAGTTACCAATGGTGCCAACAAAAGTGAGAATGAAGATATAGACAAAGTTGACATCGATGACGGCACTGGGAAGGAGAATGGGGAAGGCGAAGGGAAGACGGAGCATACCGAAGACGTGTTCTATGTCCACGATGCTGGCTTAACAATCAAAATTGTTGCACCCGGAGCAGAACCATTTGAAATTCAGGTTAGTTTTAACACTATTGTAGAATTACGCTTTAAATTTTCAGCTTTGATAGGGAGTTCTGTGGTGTCGTTTTTCGTTATAGTTATGTCAGACTTATAGTCCGTACTTTGTAGTATAGCTACACTTCTTTGTTTTAAGGAAGTGGAGTTGTCAAGTGCAAAAAACATTTTTATCAAGGCAGAAAATTATCTGTGGTAACTTTAATAATAAAATAATGCTTCCAATTAATGAAGCGAGCAATAGAAACGTTGATCTGGTGAGGGAATCAACTGCGATCTGAAACTGACGTAATGACCGTTTTGCTATTACGCAACGACCGGAATCCAGGTCCAAGGCCAGCATGAATGTATTTTGTTACATATTCACATATAGGAGTATTTGTAGCATTCATGAATGGTATAGATAGAAGTGTGAGCAGAGTTTAGACAGTTTCGAATAATCTATACACGTAGCTGGTATATATACCGTATATGTACAGTATTCTAACTGTATTTCGAATTTAGCCGCAGTAGATCCGACTCTACATATATGCTACACAAATACACTAGGCTAAATGATTAAACGTTCAACTTCTGTTCTGTCCTTAAAAACAGTAGGTCGCGCAACCATGAACTAGTACTAGTACTTACGACTATTTTGCTTATGGATTCCAAGCTTGCATGTGTATGAAATAGTCATCAAAATTTCAAATAGAATATTTTACTGTAATATTCCTGATGGATGAGACTAGAAGGAAAAAGTTGTAGCGGAAATGATTGTGTTTTCCCATGCTATCTTCCCACGGTTTTTCGTTCATTTTGTTCCTACAGAAAGCTTCTTCCTTCAATTTGTATGGTTATTAGCTGACGGGAGAGTAATGATGTAATACAATAAATTTATTGTATTATTTATATTTTATAATTTGTCGGAGTCGAAGGAATATTTTCGAAGTTCTGCACGCCCTCACTTAACGGTTTAATTAATTATTTATGCCGCATTGTAATGTTCTTATATGTAAAAACTTGAAAACTTAAATTATCTTATGTACGTGTATCTACTTATAATTATTCTCGATACAGAAAGCTCACTTTTGACTTAAAAAAATAGCTGAACAAGGGCTATTGCCCTTGTTTTATTGCAGCCGTTACAGTAAGGTGAGGCAACTTGAATTTGCCGCCAAATCTAAGATTCTATTTTTTGGCCGGACAATCACTGATTGTGCACAGAAGTGGTGCACCCTTCGAACGGTAATGATTAGTAGAATCTAATTATGCTCAATTTACTCTTAGAAACTTAATACTTTTAGAAAGTTTTTGAAACAACCGTTTAAAAAAAATAATCCCCCTAAAAAGTTTTGCATGGGCTAGATGTCTTTGCAAAGGTTGTATTTTTTATTTTTTCGAGACATTTAAAATGAGCATGAGGGTAGCAAATTGTGTTAGGTAGAAATGACTTCCACAGTTTTTCCTTTTACATTTTAATGTAAAGTGCCGTAGCAGCAATGCCTAATTTTTCAATCGGTGTTAAAGTCTCGATGACCTTAGCCTCCCCGTTTTAAATTAAATTGGATGACTATTGATATTGATAATATTTGCACAGAAATAAATTCATAACCATAATATTTTATGTATGCACTCCCAGTTTTGATTTCTTTTCGGTTGTTAACCTTTTGCCCAAGTTCGTCAAATAGGCAAATAATGACGTTAGAATCTTCAATTTATGTTGTCCTAATTAGTGGACATAAGTTTTAATGCTCTTATTGTTCTTTGAATTATTCTAATTAGGATCCCTCCAATAGCAAACTTATGTTTGAAAAATTATTGTCAGTTGTGTGCTGAGTCGTTCGGCTATTTTAGATATAAAGCAGCGACTTAATGAAGTTTTTCTATCTGTATTTCTGTACTATAGTCAACTGTCATTCTTGCTGCTGTATTACCATTTATAACAAGCAGTATATGGATATGTAATCCATCTTATAGCGAAATTTTCGTAGGAAAGCATAGACTTGCATAATCTTTGGTTGGGCTTATTTGAAAATCAGTCATAAATTATATCTTGAACATCATTCATAAATCATAATAAATAAGTATACATTGATCCACTTCCATATATTTGAGGTTGTCCCAGACGATGCTTGCACTGGATTCATATTTTTTTAATAGTTCAAAACATTTTCTACATAGGTATATATGTATTTATACAAGTGTGCGCATGTATATAAAACTGAATGGCATAATTTGCGTACTACCTATTTATTAAATCGGAAGTCTCTCCCAGTAACGTTGACTGTATAGAAAAGCTGTCAAGCAAAATCACTTTTGAGAATTACTCCAAATCAGCGTAGGGTAGTTCCGGGTACTCAGATATTTCACTGCTTACGATGAAAAAAATGCAACATGGGCTCCTGTGATTGTAATATTAGTCTCAAGGGCGGATCCAAGGGGGGGCTAAGGTGCTTTAGCCCTCTCCATGAGGAGCTTTTTTAACATGGTGGAGATAGGAGCGGCCATTTTCCAAGATGGTCGCTTAACATTGTTAGCCTCCCCCATGACCCAATCCTGGATCCGCCCCTGATAGTCTAATGTATAGTTTCATACAGGGGCACAGTGGTCTAGAGGTAAGCGGTGATGCTTGCCATAAGGTTCTTGTGCAGCTCTCTTGGTAAAGGAGTCGCTCGATGTATGCAGGAGCGATTCCTGTAATAGCCTTCATTCTTTGTGGTTTTTTCCCTCACCCTGAACCAACTTGCCAGACACCTAGGTTTTTTCCTGATTTCACCAAGAGGCCCTGTGCGAAGGGGATAGGGAGTAGTAGGTAAAAAGGTAATTATGTAGAATTCATATGAGAGGGTAACCCTGATCACCATCTTACATACACATTTCTATATGCGGTAGCCAACTCTCAGCTCCTAACCTATAGTAACGTAACGAATGTTAATCAAAGACAAAGAAATGCAATAAAGGAAAGATGAGTTACCAGTGTGTATGGACCGATGTCAAATCGCAACATAAGCTCCCATTGTATTTTTTTCTGACATATTTTCATGCGTAGGATTTCAATGACTGCTATTTTTTATGTGTAATAGGTTTCAAGTAGCGAGATAGTTCAGGAATTACACCAACTTTTGATGGAGAGAGAAGACACGTGTCATCGCACTTGCTTTTCCTTGCAATTGGATGGCACAACTTTGGACAACTTTGCTGAGCTGAAAAGTATTCCCGGCCTAAAGGATGGCTCTGTTATCAAAGTAAATTTTCTTTTCTTTACATTAATGTATATAGTGTTGTTTTGGGGATAAAATAATTCAAACATTGTGGGAAACGCATTAGTTATGTCTTTCATGTTCTGACTATGACTAAAAACGTTTAATTCTTTTAGGTGGTGGAAGAACCTTACACTTGTCGAGAGTCTCGAATTCATGTGAAGCATGTTCGGGATCTCTTGAAGCCATCAGACTGGGCGGATGCTTATGCTGGAACAGACTGTGCTTCCCTGTCCTTCCTCAATGCGGTCAGTGGTGGTGATCTTTCCGGAAAGAAGCGGATGGTAGACTGCACACCTCCTGAGTATATTATGCCAGGAACTGCCAACTCCTTACTACTTCATCCTCTTCATCCGTTGAATAAGGACCAGAAACCTATATCCTGCCTTAAGGTAACCCGTTTTGACAAATGTGGCTGTCCAATGTATGTGATTTTGTAGAAAGCTGCAATTTAAGAGCGTAAACTGTTTGAATCATATGATGTGTGCCTACATGATATGTATCGTTTACCGCTGGAATAGTGATGGAATGGAAACCATGTGCTGTTTGTGCATGTTGGGTAGTGGGTTCTTCCAAATGAATAATCCATGAACGGTTTCTCGTGGAGGAAGTTGTCAGATGAGGAATGGGAATTTAAGAGTAAGTAACAGGTCATTTAAATTTAACTTTCTGTGAATATTTCTACAGGTGCTTGCAGCGTCGGGATGGAATCCACCCCCCGGCCACCGAAAATTACACGGGGATTTGATGTACTTATTAGTAGTTACATTAGAAGATAAAATTTGTAACATCACTGCATCTCCCAGAGGTTTCTACTTAAATCGATCTACTATGGATTGCTTCGATCCCCTTCCTGCTAATCCAAATAATTTCTTGAGTCACTCTTTAATTGAATTGTTAAATCAAATAAGTCCAGCTTTTCGTAAGAACTTTATTCAGTTACAAAAGCGTCGTATGAGTCGTCACCCATTCGAGAGGGTGGCTACACCGTATCAAACCTATTCGTGGGTCTCACCATCTATGCAACACAACCTGGATGCTATCCGTGCGGAAGAAGCGTTTTCGTCTAAACTTGGCTACGAGGAACATATACCGGGCCAGACCCGTGACTGGAACGAAGAATTGCAGTCCACGAGGGAGTTGCCTCGATCTGCGCTGCCTGAACGTCTCCTGCGAGAACGAGCAATATTCAAGGTATTAAATATTTAGTTATTCATAGCAACTTCATTGATACAACAGAAGACGAATTGTATAGCAATTCTTGTTGACGGGAACAGTGCGTCGAGTAAAATTATAATGTGAGTGTTGTTGCTTTGATACCAATTAGGTCCACTCAGACTTTGTCTCAGCAGCCGCAAGAGGAGCCGTTGCTGTTATTGATGGAAATATAATGGCTATAAATCCTGGAGAAAGTCATAAGATGCAAATGTTTATTTGGTCAAATATTTTTTTTTCACTTGGATTTGATGTGAGAGATCATTATAAGGAGTTAGGAGGTGACGCTGCTGCTCATGTGGCTCCTCGTAATGATTTACAGGGTGTAGCTGCTTACAATGCCATTGATTTAGAAGGTTTATATACATTAGGCACCGTGGTTATCGATTATCGAGGCTACCGTGTCACTGCTCAATCAATAATACCTGGAATTTTGGAACGTGAACAAGATCAGTCAGTTGTTTATGGTTCAATTGATTTTGGGAAAACAGTTGTGACCAGTGAAAAGTATTTAGAATTACTGAAAAAAGCCGCGCCAAGGCTCAAAGTTCTTCCTCATTTTGTCTCCAATGATAAAGAAGAAATAGTGGAACTTTGTTCTTCCGTTGAATGTAAAGGAATAGTAGGCAATGATGGTCGTCATTACGTACTGGATTTGTTAAGAACATTTCCACCGGATGTCAACTTTTTAAATCGTAAGATATTCACTAGTTTTGTTTTAAATGGTGGATATTGTGACAAAAACATTCAAGAGGTGCATACATTTCAATAAGTAAAGAAATATGTCATTTTTCACAGTATCGGATGTGGAGTTGGGTGAAGACATCAGAGAAATGGGTTATCCTTTAGAACATCCTCATAAACTGTGCTGCCTTCGGCAAGAGTTGGTTGATGCCTTTGTTGAATCAAGATACATGACATTCATTAAGCTTGCAGCTTACCATCTTCAGCAGTTTGGACTCAAACGACAGTTAACGAGAGAAAAATCTCCAGTTTCCGTCCAACAATCTGGAGAAGCTAATAACGCTGACAGTAAAGATGTTGACGGTACTAAAGAACCAGAGAAAGTAAATTCAAGTGATCCAAAGGACGTGGATGAAACATCGAAAGTTGATTCAGCAAAGAAAATGGTCGAGAGTCTTACTAGTAATACTACTGAAGACACGAGCAATAGTGAAGGTAAGAAAATTAGCGATTTAAATTTAGAATAGTATTTAGCTCAGTTGTGTCTTCAAATGAGGTAAAACTCATTATTCTTATTCTTTTTAAACCTTTAGAGTCAACAACGGTGAAAGCCATCCGCCAAGCAGCGGCATCAGTTTGCTCTTTATCCGATACAGAATTCGACATCCGCTTTAATCCTGATATATTCTCATCCAGCGTAAGACATGCGGAGCCCCCACCGGAAAAGCTCAAAGACTTACATGACAGCAAGGAATCCGCAGAAACCAAAGACATTGCGAGGTCGAAGAAATATCCCTCCCTTGAGCTTCAAATCCGGCTTAACAAGGAAGCTTGTGAATTTTTACTTCTTTTTCAAATTCCAACCTTCATCAGAGACATTACAGCCAACAGGTACTACAGAATGATAATCTTCGATGGAGTGTAGTTATTTGCATTGATTTTATTGTTTCTGCTTGTGTTCAGTTGCATCCTTGAGGGATACAATATTTCTTTTTTATTTTATGAATAGTGCGTGCACCCTAGACAGTGGCTCTACATTTTTCGGACCAAATGCTCTCATCATGGATGGTCAAACTTTGTCCCATGCTATGCATAACAGAGGAATTAACATTAGATATCTCGGAAGAATTGTAAATCTACTTCTTGAGCGAGAGCGGACTGTCAAGGAAAACGCTAACAAAGTTGTTAGTATTCCTAATTCGACCTCTTCTGGGAATGGAGCTCAGAATGGAACACCCCCTTCGACCAACAGTGTACAAAATCTACCTCATTTTATGACAACAATTGCCTGTATGGAGCTAATATCTCGTAGTGCAAAGCATGTATTCAATCCGTACATTCAGGTTAGTTACCATCTGTTTTGTTTACATCCTTATACTGATAATGTCAGTCTGATAAAAAAAATGAGAAATTAACCGTAACATTTCCGCAAATTTTCAGAGTGTGGAGGTGATGAATCAAAGCCTGGCCATCAGTCATTTTTTAAATAGTTTTTTAATGTGTGGTCAACCTGTCGTGCCTCCTGTTGTTGTTGATGAGGTGAGTTAACATTGGTTGTAATGTTATTGTACTTCAGTTAAAACTGTCGCTCAAAACTAGTTTTACCTGTCACTGGTTTATTTTTTAAAGCTGACTCCTCTTAAGCAAACTCGGGGAACTAGGGGAAGTAATAAGAAACAGCAGCAAAAGGGGAAGCAGAACGGTCAGAATGGTAGTTCAAACGCTATCGAATGGACAGCGCTGACACCGTCGTCTCTCTGGGATCAAATTCGTAGTGACATTAAATTCTATTACGGCTTCAGCTTTGCTTCAACTGTTCAAGATTCGTTGGAGAGTGTTTTAAGTACATACGGTATTCAAAAGATGTCCCTGCTTCGATCTTTCTGTCTCAAAACAGGTGTTCAGATTCATCTCAGGGAATATCAGTTCAGCAAAACGGGAGGAACTGGAAAACTTAGTGGAAATACTTTTACTCAAGAAGACATTTTGAACGTCTTTCCTATTGTGAAACATATCGATCCCAAGGTTTGTTTTTGTTTTACTCTAAAATAATTAAAAAATTTCTGCGTTTATGATTTTTTTTACATCTATTGATAGCAAGTTTAGGATTGTATTTTATGGTAAGAATCATTATTACAATTGCGCTTACACATAGGAAGTGCATTACCTTTCTGTCTGGCATTTCCAATTACTCTTTTGTTGTTTATGCTAAAACATTTTACCAATTTAAAATGTGTTATGTGTATATTCAAGGCTTCAGACGCGTACACGTTTTTAGGGACGGCTCAGAGTAAGATGTCGTCTGGATTTTTCCGGGAGGGTTATGAGCTACTCAGTGAGTCTCTAAATTTACTGAACAATGTTTACGGAGCAATGCACCCTGACATTGCACTTTGTCTACGATCATTGGCACGACTGAACTATGTAATGGGTGAGCATGGGGATGCACTGGCTTATCAGCAGAAAGCTTTGTTCATGGCAGAACGTTTGCTTGGTGTTGATCACCCAACTACTATTCTTGAATACACCCATCTTTCACTCTATTGTTTCGCCAATAATCAAGTTACAACTGCCCTTAAACTTTTATACAGGTAATTACAATCTAACGACCTTGGATATTTCATATATTGTCCCTATCAAATATTGTTAAACATAAAATGCCCTTGGTTTTTCAGAGCACGATATTTGAGTTTACTCGTTTGTGGGGAAAACCATCCTCATGTAGCGCTACTTGATAGTAATATTGGACTGATTTTACATGCCGTCGGAGAGTATGAACTGTCTCTTAAGTTCCTTGAAAAAGCACTTGATCTAAGTAAAAAGTATTTCGGCTCTCGTTCATTAAAAACTGCCGTTGGTCATCATTTAGTGGCCCGAACTCAGAGCTGCATTGGTACGTATTTAGTTTCGTTTTACATTACTATTTGTAAACAGTTCGTTAATTTAAATATGTGAAGTTACAGGAAAATTGGAAATACGTAGCTAACTCTTTACGACAAAAGTACAGTTGTTTTTTGCCAAATGTTTCGCAAATTAATGTCAGCAATTTTTATCTTCTCTTTAGGGGACTTCCGGTCTGCACTCATGAATGAAAGAGAAACGTATTCCATTTACAAAGAGCAACTAGGAGATAAACATGAAAAAACACAAGAAGCATCCGACTGCCTGGCACATTTAACTCAACAAGCGGTTGTATTACAAAGAAAAGTAAGTTGTTTAACTTTTTTATGTATGTAGACACTTTTTTGGTAAGTTTTAATTTCTTATTACGTTTTTGGGCCACAATATTCACATAAATGTTCGAGCTCCAATCTTGCGAATCGTTTAGTTTAATTTGAATAATGTTTTAGATCAATGATATGGCTCATGGAAAAGGGTTACCTCCCATTCAGATCCAACCTCCATCGATGGGATCCGTCTTGGACATGCTTAATCTTATCAACGGAATACTCTTTATGCAGATTAGGTATGTACTTGAAATGCAGAATTTGCACGGATATTATGCTTACTACTTTCTTGACAGCTCATTAGCTACTAGCTAGATACTCTAATAATTTATTTTCTTTAGCTAAAAATTGCAATTCTAAATGTTTTTTACCTTTTTACAAACTTTTTTTCTTTAGTCAACAAGATATTGAGAATTTCAAAGCGGAATTGGAGCAAAGAGCTAGAGAGATGTCACCTCCTCAGACAAAGTAAATTTTTCAAGCCAGGTATTTCATGCGATATGAAAGCAAGACAGTTTAAATTGCCCATTCACACTTGATTTCTTTACCAACCTTGTATCTTAAAGCCAGATTCTTGGAGCATGTAGCCCGTGTCCGTGTAGTGTTAGAATTTAAACCTTAAACAGTGACTGATCCATCTGTAACTATTGTGTTAAACCACTAAATCTTAAACGAAATGCCGAATAATATCCCAAATCCCTAAAAGGTATTTCTTGGTAAAAGCAGCACAAGGAAACAGGAAACATATAAACTGTGTATACTAAAGTGAAATCCTACACCCTACAGAGCAGAATGCGTATTAATGATCGACTGAATAATTTTTCGAATGGAACTTGTAATTCATTTAATCCGGGATAAAGGGATGGTGATAGAAATAGATCCTTTGGTGCACATGTCTTCTTAAATTCTTGACAGCAACAATCAAACCCTGCCTAAGAAGTTCTGTAGGTATGAAAACTATATTTCTTCTTCCTAAATTCAGAAAATAGTCGTCTTGCCGTGGATGAAGACAAGTCAATGTAGTTCATTATGTGAGAAATATTAAAGAAGAGTTCAAGCCGGTGTGACCAGATAGTAAACTAATAATATTAGGTGAAGAGTTTTATTCATCGTTTCCTCGACTTCTGATTCCCTGGCCTCAATCGCAGATGCTTCGTGGCACAGTTCAAGAATGCAATGAACTATAAAACAGAATCTAAAAGTATTGCAGACACTTCTTGTTGAACGTTAAATCAGCGAGTAATTTTTCTACTACTAGTGTGCATTGGAGCAGTGCAAGTCAGATTGTTATTGATTATTGATTCTAAGCTGTTACATGACTTTTACGTGTGTTAGATCAACCGACTTCATGTAGGAATTAAATCTTACTGATGTTAACCTATTTGTGCTTGAGAACTGAGGAAGTTGGAACAGTAGTGATACATAAAATTACAGAAACTAAAATAAACAAACTGTGTTTTTGCAAGCCATAAGTAGAGGCATCTCCTTTCCCATTTATCGCAACCAACCATGTAAAAGTGAGGATTTATTGTCCTTGTCTTCTTTTTTTGCAAGTGAAACCTTCCGAGACGCTTATCACTGGTTTTTGATATGATAGTGATTTATAAATTTCAAAAATAGTTTTCTACTCAAATTTAGTCCGTACATTTTTTTTCTCTGTAGGTTAAGGTAAAGGGGTACATGGATAAAATTTAGAGTGCGTGGTGGCAAGTTACGCTGAAGTTTCTTGAATTAGGAAAATGTAAGTTAAACTGAATTAGTCGTAGTTTTTGATGTTGTGAGCTCAAAACATTTTCCCAACGATACACACACGTTTGCATTGCTTAGTATGTTTTCTAGAAAATCGTCCTACATTTAGTACATGTAAATTATTTTTTGTAAGTAGAGTTAGTGTATTTTCCATGAGTTTGCTCATCTATCTTCGTAGTAGTCATTATACATTTTTTTTGAAATTGTTTAAACTGAACGCAGTTTGCGCGCTGCATGTAACTACTAGTAGTAATTAATAATTAATTATAAGGGGATTAGCCTGTAGTGTTCGTGTACTTGTCGTTAAAGATTTGTAGAATTACTATAGCATCATAATAATATTTAATAGTATTATAGAATTGTTTTATTTTATTGTTCTACTTTAGAAATCGAATGAGATTCATTTATATTAATAATTATTGGACGAGCAAACTTTAATATTCTGGTCGTTAAAATTTCTGTAATTGTTGCATGTTGTTTATATTGTAACATTAATATAGAGGGCAGCACATTTTGAGAAAGTTTTAGGCTTAGACTGCGTAAGAGATTGCGTTCTATACAAGTTGTTCAAGAAATGATAAAAAGTAATAATTACGAATTACTACACGTGAATCTATTGTTAACAATTGCCAGGGTTCGGACTTTATTCACGAGAAAGAGTAAGCGGATTACGTACTGTAATTGTAAAAAAGCGAGCAATTCTAGTCGTTCTTTCTGCACTAACAAACTAACAATAGGATTTTTTAAATAGTTATCATTCAAAAGAAGTAACGCTTTCTCTGGATGAATTTCTCTTTTCGTGAACATATTAGAGATAATTGCTAATTGGAAATAATATTAGCGTTCTGGTAATATACTTATGTGGTTTACTAACGTCCGCAATATCGTTCATTATCTCCGACTCCATGACTACCACAGCATGTGGGCCTGAGATTATGATTATGACAATATATGAATAATAATATTTATAATATTGATCGTACTTTGCGTTGTAATCAATGTATAACAGCAGTACTGCATTGTAACTTGAAACTAGATTAAACG
>JAQFZE010003334.1:0-12777 GCA_034695245.1 Dicyrtomina saundersi | reverse complement strand
GTTTGTACTGTGTTGTAAAATCCGATATAAGTTGCCTAAGGTTGATTTCAGTTGGGTTATTCTCCGACTTGTCATTTAGTATACTTACTAGTAATAATTTCTTTTGTATGTGGTTTTGTGGATTTAAAGGAAGCTGGTTTTTTAAAAAATTTATTATGAACATTGCGAACGAATTAATATATTGCTTATTATGTGTAGTCGTAGTATGTATGCTATGCATACTTTGCAGTACGTCAATATGTTCATATACCAATGAACTGTCATTATTGTAAATAGTGCAAAGTAATATCGTCTGTGAAGACTCAAAATGGATCGTGTCCATTTTTAGCTAAAAACAAAATTCACTATCTACAAAAAGAATTAAAATAAAATAATCACAAAAGCAATCAAATTGCAAATAGAACATTAAATGGACTTTTCAAAAAATGTAAATAGAACAATATACTTTTATTAAAAAATATAAAATCACAACATTCTGCACTTTTCAAATACGTCTAAATAGAGCATTTTTCACTTGTCAGAAACATACAAATAAACGATTTTGAACTTTTTAAAAGCATGCAAATAAAACATTTTGCAATTTTCAAAAACATGCAAATAAAACATTTTCCAATTTTCAAAAACATGCAAATAAAAGATTTTCACATTTCACAAATATTTAAGTAAAGTAACAGTCCGAAATTTAGAATAAATTAATATATTAAAGTAAGTTGAGGAGCAAAAATTATATTTTGTTGACAATCTACAAATTATTGTCTTGAGAATCAACAACTGATTAAGATGAATGATATATACGCCATAGTAACAATTTTTTTTCACAGTTCCTCCACTAAACGAGCGATGGTGATCCTTATATTATTAGGTTACGTTAGCATGGGGGGGGGGGGGTCTGGGGGGCGTAGCGCCCCCACTTATTCAGAGTTGACTGCGAGAACAGTTATGTATTAATCTTTAATTCACAGTCGTAAAGGTAACAAAAATTGTAATATTTGTACCTGCTGATTAAACTTACATTTCTTTTGTGCAGTGGCGGAGGATACCCCGGGGGGGGGGTTTCATTCCTGTATACGAATAGCTTTACTAAATGTATGAAGATTAACAATGAAGGTAACATGTTCAACGTGTACAAGTTGTTGCATTTATAAATATTTCAAAAAAACATTAAATATTAATAGATCACAGCACAATTGTTTTTAATTACTACAGCGGACTGGAACATGCTATACAAATCTCTAACTTGTAAATCCTGTGTTTATATCTTAAGTGTAAATAACTGAGCTCTCACAAATACGAGTTGTACTCAATGATAAAATTATATGTATAGTAGTTTAATTGGGTTCCAATTGTATTTCCGAAGATTATCAATAACTGTTTTGCAACAATAATAAGTCTTACAATAACATTGCCACAACATACTAACTAAAATAGGTCAGTATATAATAGTATCATTCTTTTCATCATAACAAAATTATAGTTGAAGTAACAAGGAAGTATTCAGAATGTTCAGAATTCAGTTCAGAATGATTAAAAACTGGATTGAATTCCAAAAAACGAGTTAAGCACCTATCACAGGTATAAACTGTTGTAAATCAAATATGTTTAGCAAATTTTCCATCATAACGTGTACATCTTTCTCCTCATTCAAAAAAGTCGTCATTGTAGTAGGCTTCGTGTCACTTTTGTCAATTGTAATTTCCGAATATTCTACACGAGACTGGTCTCAAATTAGCTATGTTAAAAATATACTGGAACGATTTAAATTTTCTACAAGTTTGAATTTTAAGGAGGAGAAGAAATTATTAAAAAATATTTCTCAAGCCTGCATCATCCCTCAAAATCCAGTGATGCCTGAATATTTTAAAACGAGATGGAAAAAGGAAGTTGAGTTAACTCGGAACAAGTACAACTGCACATATGAAAAAAATATTATGGAATTTAAGGATGAGGTGTTTTTTAAATATTTTTGTATTGTAGAAGATCATTCCCAGTGATTAATTTATTATTTAATAACTAGCAAAACAAAACTCCACCAGTTTCCATTAATGAACGTTTATTTTTATTTACGATGATTTTTATTTTACATGTACTGCAGACAATTGTTCTTTTACCAGAATTTACTCATCAAAACTGCTGCTTACATGAAATTCTCAGGGGAGCGAAAGATTCAAAATACGATTAATTTAATTTCGTGAAATCAATAATTATTTTAAAATGAAGGAACATTAAAATAATAGAACTACAACGCCATACGTGCAATTTTAATGTTATTATACTCACTGTGTATCAACTTAGCATAAAATATTGCAAGGAAATTGAAGAAAATGGAACTGCTCCAGAAGCCGAAGTATTTTCAGTTCGCTGTGGCGAGTCCTTTAACGTGGACGCTGGAATCCTCCTGAAGTCAACTGTCCAGAAAAAGCTGGACCATTGGAAAGATATTCATGTGGATGAGAGGCCGATGAGTGTCCTTTTATTTGGATTTGACTCCGTGTCCAGAAAACATGCGTACCGAAGTCTGCCCAAGTCGATTGAGACAATGAAAAAAATGGGCTTTGTAGATTTTCAAAGCTATCACTCGGTTGAGCCCTCCACTTTGACAAATTTTATGGCGTTTCTCATGGGCTTGGAAAGATCTCACGTGAGACTTACTTGTGCCAAAGACTGGACCTCGCACTTTGACCCATGTCCATTGATTTGGAAAGAGTTTCATGCTCACAATTATGTCACTGCATACGTTGAAGATGGATCGCAAACCTTCAATTGGGGTGGACAGTCGGGATTTGCAAAGGAGCCCACGGACTACTACATACACCATCTTTTCAAGGCATTGCAAAAACAGCGTAGGGAGCAAATTCAGGTGTATTTACGTAATTTGCTTAAATTTTTTTTTAACGACAGAGTTACATACAATAGAGATGTTTTTAAAAATCGCTCGATTGGTTTGAATTTCCCGCAAAATCTAATAACTCAAAATTTATTTAACTGCATTTAAAAATAAAGTGCTTATAACATGTGTCATGTGCACCCAAGTTAATTATACTGATGCAAACTTTTAAGACCATACAACATTTAGTTTTGTCATTGGAAACGCACAGAGCTATATAATTTTTGGTTATGATCACACTATTTTGGATGTCATTTAAATACTACTGGTACTTGTACAGACCCATCACTATTGCTAGTCGCTACTATAGTGTCGTACACGTAGATATTTAAAAGTAAGTTGTTTACATAAAGCATGTTTTAAAATTGTATTGACTTATCTGAACTTCCTTCTTTTAGAAATTAAAACTGGATTCTCAAAATTCTATTTCAAATTTCAATGAAGACTGCATCTGATTGATTGATTGATTTAGCTTTATTGTCAGTACTCTTCAGTAGGAAACTGGTTTTACAGAGAAGACATTAAATAACTAAAATTAAGAACGATTAACAGAAGACAAGAATACATAATGTAAATTACTAATAGTTAAGTTAATTCGAGTTGTAACGATTTTTTAAATATGTTGCGTGAGTACAAATTTGAATTTTTCAATATTATTTACAAACTTAATAGATCTAGGTACAGCGTTCCATGTTTTGGTGGCATTATACAAAAATGAGTTTTTGAATATTTGTAATTTATGTTTAGGTATAATTAGTACAGTGTAAAAATTGTGTGTGCTATCATATTGTCTGCTTGATGTTTTGAAGAATGACTGTAGGTACGCTGATACTCTTTCGTTGTATACTAAGCGTCTAGTTTCTAATACTAGTAAGTATAAGTAAAATTCATCTGGGTTTAACAAATTAAAACGTTCGTAAGTATTATTGAGGTTACATTGATATGGAAGGCACCATTTTTTTAAGAAGTTGTCTATGACTTTTTTAATGGGTTCTATAATTGTCTTCCCCCATACAAAAAGACCATATTCAAATAGAGACATGACTATAGAATTAAAGATCAATGGAATAGTAGCTGAGTTAATAAGATTTGTGCTGCGCAGCAACAAGTTGCACCGTGTAGCCATTTTCTTAGATATATTGCACGTGAGTATTAAAAGAGAGTTTTTTATACAGCCAAATGCCTAGGTATTTAAAAGTAGTGACAATTTCGACAATTTCGGCATCTCAACTGAAAAAGTCCCAGAGTTTGTTTTACGCTACACTCAGAGATTCATTCAAAAGTTTGCTGAGGTCCCTTTCTTTGCCTTTACATGGCTAGCAAATCCATTCCATGAGGACATGTATGCTCTTCAAAATTATGATGTTGAATTTGAACAATTTATACAGTCCATCGTGTCCAACCCAAATCTATCAAAAAGAACAATGGCCATATTTTTGTCAGACCATGGAGATCGCACGAGCTATTTTCTCAGCGAAAGTTTATGAAAGTTTCATTGAGCGCGGCCTTCCGCCACTTTTTATTAGACTTCCAGACATTCTCAAATCAAAACTTCCTCAAGAATCCGAATCCCTGGAGAAAAATTCTAAGCTTCTTACCACGAATTTTGATGTCCATCACACGCTACTTCATGCCTTATCCATCTTCCCTGGACCTGGATCACAACTTAATCAGCAAAATGATCATGCTTTCAACAGCACTCTTAAAGATCGATCAAGCTTGCTGATTACATTCAATGATAGCACAAGCTGTGAAGACGTGAATATCCCCTCCATAAGATGCCTGTGCAATATCGAGTACAATAATAGCGGGGAAGATGGCGTCGGTACTAATAATTACAATCAATTAAAAGATCACAACGATACGGATACAAGTAATCGTGGGAGCAGATCAACAAAGAAGTTCAAAATGGACAACAAAATTCTTGACATCTTTTTGAAATTTTCAGTCTCCCAACTAAATTTAAATGTTCAGATGACAGAGTACAAAGATGCTTGTCAATTATGGATAGCCAGCTCAATTAAAAATATAACGGTAACAAGGAAACGTTTTGAAAAGGATGACTTTATTTAAGTTCTTTTTGGGTTTAAGGCAAATCCAGAAAAGGCAAAATTTGAAGGAGTGCTCAGAGTCCCGCTGCATTCAAAGTATGATTTCAAAGCGGATGCCATTCAGATGCTGAGCTGGTCCCGTGTGAGCGAGTACAAGAATCAGAGCTGGTGTATAGGGGGCAATACGGATCAAGATAAGGAAATTAGGGAAATATGCGTATACAATGATAAATAAACTACCATTTTAATCAACAAGTTTTGTCTCTACTTCTAAGCTTTCATAGCAAAATTAGGATGGAAGACGATTAGTAATTTGTCACACGCAACTAGTCGAACCCATGACTTAACTAATCGTAAGTATGGTAGACAATAAAAGAACCCTATTAAAATAACCAGTCTAAACGATCGTATAGCTAATTGAAAATAGAACTTGGTCAAATGGTTTGGCAACTGTACTGGAAAAAAGTATTTGTTTGTGTAGTGATATTTCAAAATCAAATAAAGAGCAACATAAGTGATGAAAACCATTACTTTTTGAAAATCTAGCATGTTTTAACACAACATTTGGTTACGAGAACAATCCTAATTATTTGTCTAATTATGCATCTAGCAAACAGCGTTACGTAACTGTGATAACTTATACCTATTACCTCTCGTAACGATTTTGTAACTCAAAGCCTGACCTACCTACTACACCAGCTTGCGTTACGTAATAATTGAACATTCAGAGTATAAATCAATTTGGCTCATTAGGGAGCATCCACAGCTTACTACTTAGTAAAGATGTTAGACATTACTCTGAGATTTAAATAAACAAGTAATTATAGTTATGCTAGATTTGTCAAGGTTGTTTAAGCGATATAATATATAAGTGGACTAATGAGCTTAAAATGAAGTTAAACCCAATTAAATGTAATGTTATGGTTATTAACAAGTCTAAGAATAAAAAGTATCGTTGTAATTAGTGGGTGATGCTAGTTGAGAATTAAAAAAACAGAGCTTCGTGTACAGAGAAGCTAAAGATAACAGAGTAGGTGAATGGTTTTATTCGATAAAGTCAAGAGAGATTCTCGAGAGCTTGGTTGAAATAAGAATACTTTGATAGCTGAGTTTCTACAAATTAGACCTCGTATTGATACATAAAATACATGTTTGAACTCATAACAATTTTGACATTAACCTAGAATCTCAAATGGAATGCACTAGCCTATTTCATATTTTGAGCATGACTCACAATAAGACGTTTGCACTTAACCTTCGTAGTCAATTTCATACTCATCAAATAAATAGGTAGAAATAATTCAAGAGAGAGATAATAATTTGGATGACGTGTGTTCCCTGCACTATATAACTGTATAACCAAGTAAGTTTTTCACTAAATTACTAAATAACACAATATTACCTGTTATTTGAAGTACAAAATTCTTAGCGGTTAAATAAATGATACCTTGTTATGGGATAGGTACACAAGTAAGATTATTATTTGTTATTATTATTATTGGGGTTGGCGAGGGATTGCCTATATTGTGATACATGTTCCCAATCCGCTATGTCAACTCAAGCACAGTGCTAATGTCGACGGGTAGAGGGTCCAAAGATACACAGCAAACCACGAAGAGGAAGGAAAGTTGTAAGATAGGATAGAGTGAGAGCCAGGGCAAATTCAATCGCGAGCAACGAGCAAGATCCAGAGAACTAGCAAGGCAGCACCCGAGCACGCATATCAACAACAGCCATACAGCCGTCGGACGCGAGGCTCAATGTACTAGGGAATGAAAAGGGGTATTAGAACTACATAGGAAAGACTATTGTTTACACGATGGTATTAGGTTAAGGTATGGATCAAGGAAGGATAGTGGGAAATTCAAACTATCAAAACGAGCTTCCAGAGAGTCTCATCCGTAGAGCTTCACACGGAACGGAATATTCCGTTCCGTTCCTTTCAGAATTCGGAACGGAACGGAATGACGATTTTCTGTTCCGAATGGTTCGGAACGGAACACGGAACGGAACGGAATAGAAATTTTCCGTTCCGATTCCGTTCCGATCGGAATATTCCGACATATGTATATCCCTGTATTTATATTGTATGCAAGATACTCAATACGAAGTTTATACACACTAATGATCCAACCACGAAATTAGGATATTACATAAGGTTAAATCCATTAAATCCAATTTAAATGATCGTTTTAGTAGTTGCAAACTAGATATTAATTTTAGATGGCGTGATGTGTAGTAAAATTGAATATTTAATGATTATTGAATATTTAATTAAACTGTTGTTTCATGTGTGATGAAAAACGTGTGTGGACCACGAAATCGAATTTTTGCTTAGATTTTTAGTTAGTTTCTAGTTACTATACTTAGCCATAGTTATTGCGGTAATTTCAATATAATAAGCCATTCAAAAAGATTAATTTTGACTTCAAGGTAATGTACAAATGTTAAGCATATTTTGTTTGCATATTTAAGGACCCAGTCAGCAAACTTTAAAATTTTAAATGCTATTCTTTTCTTCTTTTGACTGAAAATACAACAGCTTTCGAAAAATTAACTGATTTACATATGTTAACACGAAGGTCACGATTGTACTTTGATCACTATTTATATTATAAAACAATAGAACCTATATCATTATGTGTAAGTTTTATAAATTGAAACTATTAGCCCAATGATTTTCTAAGGTGAAAAAATAATTATTAGAAAAGTTTCGTAAGTGACATATTGATTCTAAAAGCAATGCATCCTCGTTTAAAATATTAAACAGTATTAAAAATAGTAGTTTAAGTAATCCAAGTTTATGCCAGGTAAAAGGTATGGCAGATAAAATATCAGTGCAGTTGTTACTATTTTAAGCGCTACTGTTGGCTATATAGTTGCTAAAAAACCACGTAAAGCGACTGCGGTGACACTGGTATAATAGAAAAATTAGATTTGCCCCTTAAAAAACAACTATGGGCCAATTAGGCAGTATTGCGATTTTTTCCGAATTCCGACGGAACGGAACGGAAAAAAATACTTTCGGAACGGAACGGAACGGAATGACGGGCATTCCGTTCCGAAATTTTATATTTCCGTTCCGAACGCGTCGGAACGGAACGGAAATTCATTTTTCCGTCCCGTTCCGTGCCGAATGAAGCTCTACATCCGACAGTTCTTCATTCCACACTCTTTCTCTGTCTACCAATGGGTAGCTCCAGAGAGTGTAGACACTATGTGCAATGTATCTACAGCCCAACCCGTACAACTACAGAGCCGATCAGGACTAGCCTACCAGAGCTGTCGATCGAACTCTGGGCCTGAGCCTGGAAGTCGTCAAACTCCAGACTGCAGTCCCCTAGCCTCACAACCAACCTGGCAGGGTTAAGATAGTCGAACAAGCTTCAAATAGCGTATTTATATTGCGAAAATAAAAACCACGTGAATTTAATAGTGACAACAATTTTTTATTGGAAATTATTGTTAACATTACGAACAAATTATTATATTGCCTATTATGAGTAGTATGCATGCTATGCATACACTGCAGCGTGTCAATATTATTTTATACCAATGAACTGTCATTATTACTACGTATCTACAAAATTTACAAAATTCCTGTAAATTATGTAAATTTTTCAATACTGGACCAATTTCATTGAGCCATGCGAAAGATAACCAGTAGAATTTAAATTACGAAACGCGCTATAATTCAAACGAAACGTTTTCCAGACAATGGTGTTTCAAATTTTCAATTCCGCCTAAAATGTGTTGAATGGGCCAAATTTCAAAAACAAAAAAGAAAGGTGTGTATGCTTATTTTTGAAGAGCTTTTAAATGATGTATCACTCGACAAAATCTGTAAAACTTTTTTTAATTCGCAATTATGTTTTTTGGAAACCATTTAAAAACTAATAACGCGAATGCTAGTAACACCATGTTCATTACCTTTTCCTAATTGTTACCGTTCCAATGATATACCATTTAAGTGTAAGTTGATTGAGTTACTGGTCGAAATCTCGATTTAACACAATATTTAAAGCTTTGGAGGGAAATTAAAAATTTTGAATTTTGAATCTTAGGGTTTAATTGACAATATAAAAATGCCTGTACGTAAATCGGCACAGCTAACCATTTCACAGCTTCGTCCCCTTAATTTACAACCTGTAAATTGTCACCTATAATTTGGCGACTTTAAAATGCCTAATTTTGCTGTTAAGGCTGCCATTAAACAAAAGCTTTAGCCCTTGTTTATTTTATGAATAGTACAAAGTAATATCATCTGTGAGAAATCGTCGGATAATCATCCACAGTAAAATTGTAGAGTGAGATATAACCCCATGGTTGAAAGTCTCTAAACTCATACATACATACTCGAAGAGGTACCTATCCTAAGCATTATCATAGTCAAGGTGGACTATTCTCCTTGATACTTAAATTTTACTTTCAATTTATTTTAACTGTTTAAATTATGCCAAAATTGGATTATTGTAATCGTGTTCAGAGTAGTGGAAAATATTTTAGTATTCGATCCTAGAGGCTCAATTAAGTTCTATAATCGCCATTTACACATTTGAGCGTTACGAATCGTAAAAACTTTTAATTAATTTTTATAGAGCTGTTTTAATTATAATCAAGAAAATATTGTTCTGTATACTAAGCTGTAAGATTACTATAATTGCGTAACATTGTCTTAAAGAAATTGTATTCTCTCTCAACACTTTACAATATTTTTTATGTAATAGTCTTATCACAAATATTATTGCACTACTACACACTACTATGGACATCTACTAATAGTAGTATCATTAACTTTGGTGTAAAAAACGCACGCATTCAAAAGCAAAAACCAAATCTAGAAAACTTTTCCCGGATTTATTTAATGTCTTAATACGTTGAAACTAACTTAAATTTTAAAACTATTATGTTGTATGTAGTTTTGTAATTTGGGCTTTATTACATTTTCGCGTTCAACAACTATATGCTGGTTTTCAAGAGAAGAAGCATAGACAAAGTCCACATACATAGGTGAACTACTCAAATGAAAAAATGTTTACTCAACGTTTTGTGTGTAAAATGTGTAGATGTTTTACATCACGCAAAAACGTCTTCATTGCAGTAAGCGTCGTGTGTCTTGTGTCATATTTAACTTTAAACTTTTCCACACGAAGCTTGTCTCAGATTAGATATGTTGGACATACACTAGGAGAATTAAAGTTTTCTCCTAGTTTAAATTGTATGGAAGAAAGGTTTCTCTCAAATAGCTCTCGCACCTGCGTCATACCTCAAACTCCAGTGATGCCTGAATATTTTAAAACGAGGTGGGGAATTAAAGTTGAGTCAACTCGGAACAAGTACGACTGCACATATGAAAAGAATATTATGAAATTTAACGATGAGGTGTTTTTTAAAAATATTTTACAATTGACATTAGCATTGATTCATTTATTATTTAAAAATTATCACAACTACTGCAGTGTTCATTGATGAGCGTTTATTTTACATATATTGCAGACGATTGTTCTCTTGCCGGAATTCGCTCATAAAAACTGCTGTACACAAGGCATTTTAAGGGGGAAAAAGGATAACCAATACATGTAATTTCATTTCATTTATACAATTAAAATAAATAATTGCATTATATGAGTAATAGTGTAATATTTATATGTATAAATTTAGCATTAAAGATTGCAAGGAAATTAAAGAAAATGAAACTGCTCCAGAAGCCGAAGTATTTGCTGTTCGCTGTGGTGACTCGTTTAATATGGACGCCTCAATTCGTTTGAAGCCAACTGTCCAGAAAAAAATGGACCATTGGAAAGATATTCCTGTGGATGAGAGGCCGATGAGTGTCCTTTTATTCGGATTTGACTCCGTGTCCAGAAAACATGCGTACCGAAGTCTGCCCAAGTCGATTGAGACAATGAAAAAATTCGGCTTTGTAGATTTTCAAAGCTATCACTCGGTTCAGTCCTCTACCTTGACAAATTTTATGGCGTTCCTCATGGGCCTGGAACGATCTCACGTGAGACTTACTTGTGCCAAAGATTGGAACTCACCCTTTGACTCTTGCCCATTCATTTGGAAAGAATTTAATGCTCGCAATTATGTAACTTCTTTCGTGGAGGATGGGGAGCAATCCTTCAATTGGGGTGGACAGTCGGGATTTGCAAAGGAGCCCACCGACTACTACATACACCATCTTTTCGTGGCATTGGCAAAAATGCGGAGGTCACAAATTCAGGTGTTTTAACGTTTTTCGTTAATATGTTTTTTAGCAAGAGGGTTAGCAATAACAGAGATTATCAATTTAATATTTTTTGCCCTTAAATTTTAATTTCAAAAAATTTGAAATACGACCACTTACAAGGCTAAGTGTTGGTAGGTGTGGTCGGGCTATACATCTAAAGAACGCTAATTATTTTTGTATCTAATTTGTTAGAATGTGAATATTGCACATTGCATTCTAATGTGCTAAACAGCACATCAGCTGTAATTATGAAAAAGTTTGCACTAGTGTATTCAACTAATAGTCGATGTATAATAAGATGTATGAACGTCATGACGATGATGCACGAACAGTGACGTCACAGTTCTATATAAATACTCAGAAAAATGTATGTTAAGACACAGTCTGCAACTGGGATTTACCACGAGATCTCTCTGCAATTGTATCATTCAGAGCAATCTCTCCCGGCTGTCAACCGTCGATATAAGTATAATAATACCACTTACTGCTAAGCAAAGTTACACCCTAACAAAGAGACTTCAATGTAAATAGAGGTTGTTATATGTATAAGCATTCCGAGAAACTAATTGTCTCGAGAAAACTCTGAAAAAAAAACAAATTTCGTATTCTTTCCCGGATTTTTCCGATTCTTTTTTCATTTCCAAGCTTAACTAACCATAAGGAGGCTATTTTATTGGCAAGTTACTGTGTCATACGCTTTTTTGAGCTAATCCATAATATCCGGATTGGTGCAACCTACTCATTAAGAATCTATTAGGATGGTCATGTCAGTCCATCTGTCCGTCTGCTGGTCATGCTCTTCACAGGTCACAGTTGTCCACCCGATTGTCCCCTTTCTTCTAAAAGTTTACACATATGCGAGCGCACTGAGCTATCTAATTTTTAGTTATGATCGCTCTAGTTTTGATGTCATTTAAATTCCACTGGTACTTGTACAGACCCATCACTATTGCTCGTGGCTGCTAGTGTCTGACACTGAGATATTTAGATGTAAGTTGTTTACATAAAGTATGTTTTAAAATTTCATTTGTTTATCTGAACTTCCTTCTTTTAGAAATTAAAACTGGATCCTCAAAACAATATTTCCAATTTCAATGAAGACTGCATCTCAACTGAAAAAGTCCCAGAGTTTATTTTACGCTACACTCAGAGATTAATTAAAAAGTTTGCTGAGGTCCCTTTCTTTTTCTTTACATGGTTAACGTACCCATTCCACGAGGACATGTATGTTCTTCAAAATTACGATGCTACGTTTGAAAGATTTTTACAGTCCATCCTGTCCAACCCAAATCTATCAAAAAGAACAATGATCATATTTTTGTCAGACCATGGAGATCGCACGAAGTATTATATCAGCCAATCCTATGAGAGTTTCATTGAGCGCGGTCTTCCGCCACTTTTTATTAGACTTCCAGACATTCTCAAATCAAAACTTCCTCAAGCTTCCGAATCCCTGGAGAAAAATTCTAAGCTTCTTGCCACGCCTTTTGATGTCCATCACACGCTACTTCATGCCATATCCATCTTTTCTGAACCTGGATCACAACTCAATCAGCAAAATGATCACACTTTCAATAGCACTCTTAAAGATCGATCAAGCTTGCTGGTTA
>JAQFZE010003333.1:0-12778 GCA_034695245.1 Dicyrtomina saundersi | reverse complement strand
ATGAGAGTTTACTTTTTGCTGAAATGATTTTGAATTTTTGAATTTGTTGATTTTTTATTTATAGAGTAAATGGTGTCTGGTGGTGAATCTACTGGTGAATGTAATAATTACAATTAAGGAAGTTGTGCGAGAGCGAGAGTGTGCATTATATATTTCAAATTATTTTAAAATCTAGCAACTGTCTTTGACTGTGGTGAGTTTGGCCTTTATTTTTACAATTTAATACCAATAATTGTTTGAGTATTTATTGAGTATTAATTAATTTACATTAAGTGTATTAGCCGTGTGAACATTATTAATTGAAAGATTTATTTTGGGTTATAGTTATTTTGTTCGTATCTTTTATACCTGCATTTATATTTATTGTGTGTTCTTTACTTAATCTTTTTCCCCATTAATTTTAAACAACATACCCAGATAGATGGATAGATGAGACAGATAATTTTGTGGGTACGCATTTAAGCTAGATTATTTGTGCTAATAATTATCAGCAATCAGTACCGGTACCGGTGACTACAATGCTATAAGACAATTGGGGAATTGGTATAGCACTTGCCTAATAATTATGGCTTTGGTTTTTTAATGGGAAATTCGAGACTCAAGAATAATATGATCGAGATATTGGTAGCAATTATATGGTAGCAGATTGAAATTCATTCAAGCCACTGCGCTGCACTACACTGCTATGCGAGTCGTTAAATGTGCATACAGTTATGTAATAGCGTTGATAATTCTAACTGCTGATTGCTTCGTTAGTAATTCGTGTGTTATAGTACTATAATTCTGTTTGTATAATGGTAAGGAAAACCTGGTAGCTTAATACGGGATTTTAATTGTTTAATAAACATAAAAGAAGCAGCTTCTGGGGTGGAGGGGGGGGGGGGGGTGCTTTGTTGTATAATTTCAAACTCTAAAAGTCGATAGTGTTTAGTTTTATTAGCACACGAACAAAATATTTTAAAAATCTATAATAAGCTAGAATAGATTAAAAAAATATGGAGTAAAATTTACTAACACCGACACCGTTTTATATAATTAAATACAGGTAGCTCTCCGTTTTGCTAGTCAATAGTATACTAAAGTGTGGCAACATAAAATAATAAAATAAAAGTTGTATTATGGTGAATTACAGTTAAAAAATGCTTTAAATATAAGTATGTTATGTGAAAATCAAATGTGAGTAAACAACGCTCAGTACTACAAACATTACCAACACTAAAAAAAATAACCAAGTGGAAAATAACATTTTAATTGTGAGCACAATTTCACTACACATCCGTTAATTCCGTTACAAAAGCAAAATTAAATATCTTTCTCAGCTTTTAATTTTGTTTTTTTCGCCTGACACACTAAAATTTAGCTATGAGAAATACAAATATAGAGGGTTTTCAGTTTTCACTTCTGACAGTATTAATTATTGTTGGCAGGGTTTATATAGTATTTATTATACTGTGCTTATTGACAACTAAATTTAGTATATTTTTGTTGTTGTTGTTTGTTTCAGCAGTGAGTTGTGAATGATAAAGCGTGAGTTAAAAAAAATGTCTACATACGTGCAAGTGGCGGAAGATGATGGAGAGGAGCCTATCGAAGTGCCCACTGAAGAAGATGGCAGTCTACTCTTGTCCACCTTGTCCGCTCAATTTCCGGGAACATCTGGGCTTAAATTTCGTAATCCGGATTCGGGTGGAATGCGAGGTGTTCGTTTAGTAGATGGTCGGTTTCATCCACCAGATAATGGCTGGGGAAATAGTGTCTACTACTGCGTCTTCCCCAAAGGTTTACACTGTAAGTAATTTTTAATAAAAAATAAAAAATTTTAAGTGTTATTTGATGGTTAATTCAGGTCACGCTATTTTTAACTAAAAAGTCGTTGCCAGTTATATTTAAGGTTCGCCCTCATCAATTACATTTCTCGGTAGGGGTTGAATAGTTAAGTTTATGATGGTTTATTGCTTATAATTGTAGTTAAATCGGCATTGCTTAGTTTGCTTAATTGAGCCTTTATTGAATTTGTGTGTAGCGGAGAATAAAAGAAAATCTGACGACTATTTGGAAAACTCTACTGCTAAAGCTAAAAGATTTGAAAATACATCAAAGAATAAATGTTCAGATTTAATTGTGTTGGGCTTGCCATGGAAGACTTCAGAACAGCAATTAAGGGAATATTTTGAACCTTTTGGAGAGGTTTTGATGGCTCAGGTAAAGAAAGATGTGAAAACTGGACAATCAAAAGGTTTCGGATTCATTCGCTTTGGTAGTTACGAATCTCAGATGAGAGCTCTCTCCCAAAGGCATCTCATTGAAGGAAGGTGGTGTGATGTCAAGATTCCGAATTCGAAGGTATATATTTTACTCAATCATAATTTATGGTTGCATTTTAAATATGATAATGTATATGTCACAATTGAATTAATTTGTAAAGTTTACAATAATTCCCGGTAATATAAACATAGGAATCACAACAAGTTCACGTCCCGGCGAAAGTATTTGTGGGTAGATGTACGGAAGATATAACTGCTGAAGATTTGCGGGAATATTTTGCTAAGTATGGTGAAGTGACAGATGTTTTCATTCCGAAGCCGTTCCGGGCCTTCGCCTTCGTTACTTTCTTAGAGGCGGAAGCTGCCCAAAATCTCTGTGGTGAAGATCACATCGTCAAGGGTGTTTCCGTCCACGTTTCTAACGCGGCTCCCAAGACAGATCCAACTCGTCATCAAGCTGGTCATCAGTATCCTTACAGAAGTAAGCTCCAATTATTATTCAACCCTGTACTATTCAATTTTTAAATTTACTTCATTACGTACTTAGTGATTACAATAATTATTTACTGAAACTCGTCACAGTGTAAGCTTTATAAATGGAATTTTACAATATGTTTTTTGCGGTATATTGTAGATACTGAAATATTTTCAGGTGTTCCACCCCGGGAGGGAGCGAAAATGCCAGGAGGTTATGGTCAGCATTATGGTCAGGGAGGAGCAGCATGGAATGCGGTGGGTGGTGGTGTTGGAAGTCGTGGAGGAATGGATATGCCTAATTTGCAAACTTTGGGCCTGGGTGGTGGTGCTGGTGGATCTGGCCAGGGGCAAGGGTTGAATAATCCAATGGGACTCGGTGCTTTAAATCTTGGGATGCCCGTGAATCCAGCAATTGTTGCTGCTGCATTAAATCAGGTCAGTTTACAAGTTTAACGTGAAACATAACTATACATTTTAGGGTTCCAATTTCAGACTGGGACACCAGAATCATAATTTTTAAAAACAATACTGAGTAAATCATTAGCACAATATCAAAGTACGAAACCACAAGAATTTGTTTTTAAACTGAGAGAATACTCATTTGCGTTATTTCCAATATTACAAATTCAAGACTTGGAAATTCTTGAAAAGTTCACTATTAAAATAGACTTAAAACTATTACTAAACTATTAACCAAATCCTATAAAAAAGTACGTGCTCAAAAGTTTGGCAATTTTTATGAGACTTATTTTGATAAAATTGTTTTCACTCATAAATGGTGTTGCATGCAGTATTCAGTAAATATTCGTTAAAGAAGTATTATGCTACTTCACCGACGATACATCTCAACATCTCTGTGCTACGTCTTCGTTAAAACAATGTTGGTATTAAATGTCTATTTTTTGTGGTTGCAACTAGGCGGGCTGGGGTTTAGTTGGAAATATTCAGGGAGGACAACAAGGAAGTGAAGGTCCACAGAGCTTTAATCATCCTTCTGGATTCGGTCACACCAATGCACCGTCTTCTCAAGGAGGAAGTTCACAACAACCACCGGACAGTTCCGGTTTCATTGGTTGGGGTGGTGGTGATGGTCCTGGTCCAGGTCATCAAGGACCACCCAATCCTGGTCCACCTTCACAGCCTCCAGCCGCATGGTCCAGAGATCAATCAAAAGGCTTCATGAAGTACAATATGTGAGCCGACGAGTCCGATGGTGTGTGAACGTATGAGAATAATTTCAAAGGCAATTTAACAGAATTTATTGAACATAAATACGTATATATAAATATATATTCATGATGATGATTGCATTGATATGAAGATGATTTGAAAAGCAGACACAGAGAGATGATAAACATATATGAAAAAAACAAAACATTTTACTTTTGACTTTGAGAGAAAGAAAGAGCGAGAGAGCGAGCGAGTAAGAAAGAAAGAAAGAAAGAAAGAACGAACGAAAGAAAGGAAGTGAAAGAATTTAAATGCGAATGATTGATGGAAAAAATGGGAGCGATATAAAAGAGCGAACTTTGAATTTGAATTGAAAGAAGCAATGATTTAGATCAATCCTTGCTTAAATTATATAATTAATAATTAGATAGTTAAATTACCTATATTTAAATTTAAAAAAGCTATAATTATATAATTACTTAGACATATTATATATATTACGGAACATATTTATGACTTTATGATCAAAGAAAAAGTTGTATGTTATATTCTATATGTATAGAGTCATACATACACCTAGAACTTAGGTAGGTAGATAATAATTATGTGTGAGTACACTTTTCAGTTTGGAGCCTTCAAGGTCATACAAATAATGATTATGATTATAGTACTATTGGATTCCCTAGTAACATTATTGTGTAGACCTCAAACAGTTGAATGTAGACCGAAAAATAGTTCAGAAAAAAGTGAATTTTTAAAGGCTACAGACGCGAATATGATAAAATTAGATTAGATAATTAAACCGTTCAGATCAGAATCCATAGCAGATTAATAATACAAACACGTAATTATTATTCACTTGCCTAAACCATACAATACAATTTACCCCACATATTATTAGTACATATATATATGCCATACAGCTGCATAAGAAAATCCAAAGTGAAAGTATGATGAATAGTTTAGCAATAGTAAACATGTTAAATATTTTTCATTTAATAGCAATTTTAAATTAATCTAAAATTTTATTTATGTAGAGACATTAGACAGTTCTTCAAAATCAGATTAGAGATCCTAAAATTATACTGTAATTATATCTATAATTACAATTATTCTGCAGAGGTAATTGATTTACTTATAATTACTATAAGGTATACAAATATAAACTAATTTGAAATGGTTTCAGAATTTAAGTATAATTACTAAAATGGGATTTTATGGATAGATTTTTTTTTGGAAAGTAGTATCTAATAAGTACTACAACTTCAACTATAGCAGACTTCTGATAGCGTTACATTTAAAGATTGAAACATTACGGGGCCTATGAATACTAAACAATTATTTTTTGATCTGATTTTGAATTTATTAATTATTATTATTGTTATTTACTCTGTTTCAGTCTTTTGAGTTTTTATGAAATTTTATACAGGGACACACCACACACACAATGTGAGGACTATATAATTATTACAATATTTAAAGGAATAGTAAATATTAAATAATACACGCGTTATAAGAAATATATTATGTATATGTAGATTATGTGCGTAAAGTAAATGTGTACTGTACATTGAATATATTATACTATACATATATATTGTATCTATTATTACTATTATTATTATTACATGTAGTAACAAGCGGGTGGATGGTTTCTAATTAATTTCTAGTTTCTTTTTTGCTTTGCCTTGTTGTTGTTGTTATTTAGTTTATTTTGTTGATTTTTGATTTTAATGGTCGCTAATAAGATGATGGTGAACAAGTTTCATGATAAGAAAAAAAATGAATAATTGATTAAGCTAGAACCGTAAAGTAAATGGTATAAAAATGTAATTGTATAGTTGATCATAAAATTAAGCTTGATTGTCAGTTGGAATTATTGGAATTGGTATTTAGTATTAATCACTACCTACCTACCACCTATATCTACCTTACATAGTAGTATATATTCAAATATCAAAATATACCTATTCGTCTGGTTGGTTTTCTGGTTATCGTTCTCGTTTCTTTTTGTGTGGGTATTTTCCTATAGTGAGAAAAAGAAGTACGAAATACAACTTAGCAATTTCGATTTTTTTCGATACATATTTGATTTGTCTGTCACTCCTATATAATATACTATATTGTTGTTGAAAGGTGGATGAAACGGGCAATTTCATATATATACGACACTCAAATTTTAAATTTTTAAATGGTGACGTGTAAAAGTGTTGAGGGATTTTTAATGAAGCGGATACTTTACGAATTTCAAATTATTGACTCCAGTTTCTTGTGGGTTTCTCTCAGTTTCTCACCTTTTGATTTTTGAAAAACTTTGAAAATTGGAATGTCAGTTTTATTTAAAATGATATAAAATTATAGCCATTGAGCTAACCGAATTTTAATTTTAACTCGTATTTGTTTAGAATGTTTATATTCACAAATTTATCTCTTACTTACATCACAGTAATAATTATTACTACACTAAAGTTGTTTGCCTGTTATTTTTAACATTTCGATTTTGAATTTGAATCAACTGTAATTCTATCTTCAGTTTGAACGTGTTTTTGCGTTTTAATCAAATATTGTTGTTGTTTTAAATTTTTAAATTCAAAACATTTTGCTGCAATGAATTTACCTTCAAGTATAAAAACATTAAATTTCTTCTATATGTTTACAAAATATTTTGAAGAATACAAGAAGTAATGTTATGCTCTAATAATTATTATGTAAATGGTATGATGAATCAAATCATGGAGGGAAATGAAAAAACAGTCGACATATGTAAGTATATAGAACAAGTGAACTCACAGTGCAGTGTAAGATTATATTTGAGAACTTGCGAATAATATATAGTGTAGTACTCTATACAGTAAAAATGGAAATGGGAAAAAAAGTCAAAACATTTTTAATCGCGTTAATTGTTACATCTTTAAATTAAAATATGAATTACACAAATTAAATTAATACGTTAAAAACTGCGTACGAATATATATATAAATATATAAAAGTATATAATTACCTATATACATACATAAATATATATCTAAAATATATATATTTTACTTAGTTTAAACAAAACATTTGATTGCAAGAGTCAAGACAAAAAATTATATATGATATAAAATATATTAATTATACATATTATGTGGGGAAAGAAAAAAAAATGATTTAATAAAACTATCTTTGGCTTGAGGCTAAAACTTAAAAAAAAACAACAAAATGTGACAAATTTGTGAAAATGAATGAAAATCCAGTCCGTAATTAATTCTTTAAATCAACATGTTTTTTTATTCAATTTTACTCTAGTTTTTTTGTTATGTGTGAGATACAGTTTTCTTCCACACATAATATTTATAGGGGAGATGGTCATAATATGGTGCAGACAAGGGAAATATGCTTCAAAATTATTAGTTATTTTGTGTACTGTTGCGTCTATATATATATATGTAGTTGTACATAGCATGCTTTTGTAGATAGTAATTTTCCTAAAATTATCTGGTTCAAGAAAAGGAACAACTTGCTGTAAGTAAAATGAAATTTATTTAAAAAGTGCAAAATTTTCTTATCACATGTTTTAAAAAAATGGGAAATGGTTTATTGATTTAATTTCTAAAGTTTAAAATATGTATTTTTGAACTAGCTATTCATAGATTGAAAATAGGGAGTTTGCGCATGTAAAATGTGTAGTGTAGGCTGCAAAATAGCAGAAACTCACCCAGTACTAGCTTTTAACGTGAAAATTTTACTCCAGCAGTAAAAGAAAAACATGCAAACTTACCTAGGTACCTACCTACCTACCTACCTACCTAATCCCGAAAGCTTTAAGATTATTCTTAATTCTTCCTGTGATACCGTTTGAATTTCGCTATAAAGAATACAACATCAGACATTAATGGTAATGCTATATAATTAATTATAATTTATATAATTATTTTAATTACCATATAATTAACAAGCGCGTTAAGTGGTGGGAATTGGTAATTAATTTGTAGATTATGGATGAAATTGACTCACGTGTACGTGTGGTGTAATTACATTTGTAACTTGTAACAAGAGGTCAACAGCATAGTACGTATTTTACAGAAAGAGGAGATCACGCTAATTTTAATTATGCATGTGTACTTAAGTATAGGGAAAGAAATTTGAAAATTTGCATAATTTTTTTAAATGACTTAAAAATTTTAAACAAATTGAAATTTAGGTGCCTATATTTTGAAAATTTTTGAAGTTAAAATATTATGAATTCTATGGGAGTTGATAGTGTTCAAAAATATAGAACATTGAAATTTCATTGAAATTTCTGCGTCTGTATTCTGTACTGTATACATAATATGTTACACGACAAAAGTACTGCTGTCTTATTACATAATCATTTTATTATTACAGCTCCAAAACTATTAGAACCAGAAGCGTGAGCTGAAACTGATATCAGTAGACAGTAGTCACAGGCTTGTATTTAATTCCGATTCTCATATTTACTATATGCGTGGGAATAAACTCCTATAATTATTACAGGTACATTTTTATTATTAAACTTCATTAAAAACGTGTAATAAGCCATAAAAGCGAAAAGAATAACCGTCAAGACAAGAACGTGTCTGTGTCTGTATAGTTATTTATGACACTACTACTATATTACTTGTTAAACACGTCTCGGCATCCGCATAGGAATCATAGCGACTGCTAATCACACAGAGGATCAGATAGAAAAAGAATAAAAGTGTCTGCACTCATTTGTAATAAATAGGTATTGCCTACTTTGACAGTTGGTAGGTGCCTGTAATTTGATTGATCTTACAATACCCATGTAATTTATTATCTAACGCAGTGGCTATACATATATGTATCTGTATTCCTTTTATATACACAGGAATTGCAGAAATGGAAAGTTTAATATACATATGGATACAAAGCAAATATCTGTTTTGGTTATCGTTATCGTAATACATTTCAATTATGAATCATTAACTTTCTTATGGCAGTCATAGTAATCGTAATCAGTGATTATAATGGTTACTTAGGTATGTATATTTTTGACACGAATTTTCTCATGGAGGAAATAATATGTACTGACGTGGCTTGGGTGAAAAATGATTGTATGTTTGTTGAATTTTGTAGAATTGTATATTAATAAATATACAATATGTATGTGATTATTTGGCAGAGATGGTGCGTGTGCGAGGGGATTATTATTTGGTGTCTTCAGTTCTGCTGCTTTTTTGGCTCTGGTTCTGTACATAATTATTATGTTTTCTGATTTTATTAACTTTTGTTGGTTTATTAGATTTGCTTTCGTAAGAGATGCGTAGGTACTTTACAGGTGTCGGCATTATCGGTTTTAGTCATAATTATTTAAATATTAAATGGAACTGCGCTTACCTGTCCTTAATACTAATAATGCTAAATTATTTTTTAAAGGGCATGGAGGATGAGGAAGTAAAATTAACTATGTATTTAATTTGTACATGTTAACTATACAAAAACAAGCATAATAAGGGGACATAAAAGATTTAAAAAAAAATAATAATACGAGCCTATAGCAGACATTTAGAAGGGTAACGACAACGACAACGACGAAAATATTGACTACGGTTGACTATAAATACTTGCTGTATTTATGCCGATAATCTGTTGACTGTGTTGGTTCGGTTGGTTATCGGGATCGGTATTGATTGTGTTGCAGATGAGGTATGTAGTTGTCTCAGGGATGAATAATTAGTAATTGTCAGCAACAGCAGGCTGTTTCCAGCATATGTAAATTCTATAAATGACTAAAAAACGGGGCTCTGGTGCAATCGACTAAAAGTATAGTAACAGCAACTAATAATACATCACATTACAAGAAGTGTCATTATTATAGTTAAAATTGAAGAGGATACTATGGTATAGGTAGGTGATACTGTACAAGGTAATTACTACAGTATGTGAATGAAGGGAAGTAAAATGTTTATCTGCGTTGTCAAAACTGCGTAGGTACTAATTAAACTTCAGTAGGAACATTTTCCATGAAAAGAACAACGTGCACAGTCACAGGTGTAAGTACCGATGTATATAATATTTATATTGTTACGTTTTAATTTGGAAGTGTACTCTGAGTGAGATTTGCATAGCAGGCTATGTTTTAAATTTTTAAATTTACAATAATAATTATTACATAAAAAGGAATGAATTACACCTGTAGATACGCTTTCATTATTCTCATCATCAAATTTCCCGAATTTTATGGAAGGTGTAAGTTCACAGATCAGATGTAAATATGGGTGTCATTATGTATATTATGCCATTACAAAATTTGGCACATTCTCCCACGTACCACGTAATCGTAATATGACTACGTATTTGTAAATTATGATTCAAAACATACTTAAAGAGTCCAGCCAAAATTTTACATTCATTCATTTTGCTCGTCAAGAACGTTCTTTTGCTAATATTATAAATTACCATTACCACAGATATGATGCTAAGTATAGTAATTTTCACTCCATATTATGGTACCGTAGTGTATGTAGAATTTGAGTAGTACCACTTACGTTATACATAATACATGTATCTTTACTGAAGAAGCAAAATGGCCAAACTGCAATGTTTGCACATCGGTTATTTTGCTTCATCGCAGTAACGACAATATTAGTAAATATGTGTTTTAGAGTGTTTAAAAAAAAGTAACTATAGCAGTTAAAATTAAAAATGTAAACAAACGGGTTCGTAATAACTAAAACGTAGAATGCTCCATATCCCGCAGGTTTATATTTATTACCATTATTGTAATAAATACATAATTACATTGGTAAATATATTATTAGTTCAAGGGAAAGTGGAGTGTATAAGTAAAGTTCAGGTTCAGTCAATACAATATAATTAGCATTAATTTTAGCAATATTTTTGTTCAAAATATTTGATTTGGGTCTCGTTCAATTACTATGATATACTATAAGGTTATGCAATGAGGAAATTATCTTTAAATTCAAGTCTAAAATTCAAAGGAAATTAAATATACAAAGATATACCGTCAACCGTACACAGTAACCAGTAACATAATATTTCAAGCAAACCATAATATTCAAAAAATTATACAAAACGAACTGTAGTTAAAGTACGTCAATGATTGTATGTAGGTTAAACCGGAACCTACCTAGGACCTAATATTATAAGAAAAGGAAAATCTGTATACAACCTTTTTTTGTTCATTGTATTGTATTCTTTAGTATATTATATTCTGTGTTCTCTAAATTTCAGTGTTCATTATAATATATATAATAGAAAAATATAATAACAAACCGTTTACCTCGAAATCTCCCTGTTAATTAAGTAGTCACATAAATTGTACGACTCACATAATATATTACACATATTATAATTAAATTATTTGTAGATAATAAAGTTGCAATAAAATCTAATTCCCTTACCCATATACTGCTGACACTAACGACGTAGTTAATTAAGCCGTACAAGAAAGAAAACAGAAACTGTAAAGTATTAAAGTAATGTGTGTAATGCAAGTAAGTAGGTATATAGGTATATATAAATTTACCATAGATTAAACCCTGTGTACTGATATTAGTATACCGATACCAATATTGACTATAGATGAAACTGCCTTTTAGAATACAGTATAATATAAACAGGAGGGAAGTAGAACAGGGAAAACCACTAATTATTATATGTCAATCAACGGATCTTATGAAGCTCATGTTCTCCGTATTTTAATATATTCCATATAGGATTGTATATGTACTACACTGTTTTTGTTTTCTGTTTAAATTGTGTCATTTTCCTCATATTGAACATATATATATGGGTAATCTTCATTTTTCTTTTGTCGTGTCTTGAAGTGTAGAAAATGGCACATTTCTTTATAGTTTATTTATATTTGGAAGATTCACTTGGAACGTAAGTAAAACCATTGGAAATTTGTAATTTATCTTTAATAAATAACCCCAGCGGCTGTGACAAGACACTATACAGCTATGTTTGATAATAATAAAATGATTAAGAAACAGCTATAATAATACATTATGTACTGCAGTATTATTATTGTGTATATTGGTGGTGTTACGATTTTTAAAATTCCTAAATTCCAGTAACTTATCATGTAATAATATCTCTCAAAATGGTACAAACCGGTATGAAGTTGTCACACACTTGATGATAATAGTATTATGAAAAAGATTATTGATTTAAAAATCATGCGAGTTGAGTTCCTTGATGACTTGACCACTGGACTGGACCACTCGTCCTTCCGGAAGTGTGTGAATGTGTTTACAATTATTCTTACTATGTGAGGGAATTCATTTACAAAATTTAAATCAATGCAATAATGCTCGCTAATTTCAAAATTATTTTCCATGCCAAGCAAATTGGCTGTTTCACATCACAATATATATAATGTAGGCACGAGAGGAAATTAATGATGGACCCACAAAATGGTTTTCGTAATAAAAATTGTAACTTTCTGGTGGTTCTCATGAGATAAATTAAACTATAAACGCCAATCGATTTACAGAGATTGCGGAGAGCAATGCGACGCGATGCGGGTTGAATTTAATAAATTATTTTACTGATTTAGTTTGGATATATCGACTTTTCGAGTGAAGAAATTACATACATAAAAATTGTTAATTATTGATTGTATATCGATTAATATCTTTTGTCTGGCCATTGCCTTTTGGGCTTATAAATATTAATGACTTAGGATATGATGCATGAGGACATGATAATATAGAGGATGCGGAGCGATAATATGAAACTATAAAGATAATTAAAGTGGTTGAGAATTGATAATGAATTGAAATGACTAAAAAGAAATAATTATTGACTAAAAAATAAAAATATTCAATAAAAAATGTGTATCAATAATAAGAAATAATAATTATTACATATATGTA
>JAQFZE010003332.1:0-12779 GCA_034695245.1 Dicyrtomina saundersi | reverse complement strand
TTGGGCGGTAGACGATTTACTAAATGACGATCAAACGTGTTTGCAGATTTGATCGTCAATTTCGATTTTTCGAAAACTTTTTAAATTCATTTTGAAATTGAATGAAATGACAAAATTATAGATTTTTAATTTTTTTACAAATAAGTTTGACTGATTTGTTTAAGGGCGCGTATACTGTGGTTTGCGCAAATAGAACTAGCATAAAAATGATAAATATGACTACGTTACTTTCTATTCATGTTGTCTGATGCTGTATCTAGGCATCTTGGAAGCCAAATCCCCAATATTATTTTGATTTTTGTCACTAACTGAAATTAAAAGTTTTTAAAACTAAGCGATTAAATGGGGAACATCCACCCGTGCTTAGTGGGTAATTGCAGCTAAACGAAAACAAAAATGCCGAATATCTAATGTGGAGTCCCTAGGAAAATATACGAAGTATTAAAAAATTTAAAAATATTACAAGTTGGTTTTACTAAAATTTAGATCTGTTTGTTTGAAGTTTTGTTCCTATGTTGGTAATGAGGCATTTTCAAAACCCTGTTCTCTAGTGATGGGTTGAGGCAAGAACGGACTACTCCAGAGTTGAGTTAATTCATGAGACGGCGTTGAACTACGTCATTTATATTTGCTATGTTCTTGTATTGCACTTTCCAACGCTGTCAGTCATTGAGTCAATGTGCGTAAAATCCCTTTAACCAACAATCGGGATTTAATAAATTAGATTCGATTACATATTCGGAAAATCGAAGAACGAATATGAATTATATAATGAAAACTTTGAATTAAATACTTTATTCCTTCTTACTTAAATTTGCTTAAGCTTGACGCTGTTAAGAATTTGTATTGTCTGGAATATGCTTACTTCCAATTTACGGTGGTGTATTTATAGTATTTTAGTTTTAATTGTGCGGGGTTGCTCAAACTCTCAAACGCAGTATACGACCCCTTAAGGGAAGAACAACACTTATTTTTGGTAATTTATAAAAGATGTAACATAACACATAACACATTACTACGGAAAATTAAAAAGTCCAAGCATTGTGGAATAGCTAGGCGGCGTCGAAATAAGTCATTATTTTTACAGCTAATACAATCTCACATTTAATTTACACAGCAGTTTGGGGCACTTTGGGGTTGATTACTTGTACTTCAAATGTTGGTACTATCATTTCCTCTCTCCAAGTTTTGTTCTTGACAGCTTATATCCGTTTCTTCATGTTTGAGTTAAATGAGGAACTAAAAGCATGTTTGAGTTTAACGCCGACTGCGAAATATTACTATTGTTTCGTCATTCGCTGATGTGGTCCATTTCTTTACTGCGCACGCAGTTATTATCACTTCCTCATGGAAAACATAGGACATAAAATTTCGTGCAAATTTCAATAAAATTTAGTAGCAAGTGCGTTCAAAATTATGGATTTTATGAATAGTTTGAACAATTGTCTAGCGACTGACGAAGAGTTTTTTTTATATTTCAATCTACAAGTTTCAATATTTGGGCGAAGAATTTCGGCTGTCGAGACCTCTCTATTTATCACAATGGTAAAAGATCCATTTTTCAAAAATGCATAGTTTCAAATTGAAAAACATTTTTTAAATTTTCTCTTCTTCAGTCGCTAGATAATGAGTAGAGGATACTATAAAAAAAAATTAAACTGATACTCACATGCTCAGGCATGGCCTGGAAATTTACCGCTAGAAGTGTAGTCCCCCCTTAACTCAAACATGCGAATCAAATCATAGGAAATGTGAATAGTTATTTTTACCATCTATTTTTAAACGTATAAAAACTAGAAAATGAACAAGCGGAATTAATTGTACATCCTTTGTGAAAACCCATTAAAATTAGCACCTACTTGTAATAATTAATTTTGGGCCTACAAATCGTTTTCAACTTGTAATTTCAATCATTGCTGGATAATAATAATAATAGGTAACAAAGTTTGAATTTTTACCTGAGACACGTTTTACAAATATAGAATGCTCATCTAGTAATTAGTATTGCGGCAAAATCAAGACATCGCTGTTGAATATTGAGCTTATTTTCGTATTGAAGAAGCTTAACGAAAGATGTATAAGAAACAATTTATTGTATTTATACTCTGCTATAGGCCTATCTGTCTGAGATAGTCTTATTGGATGGGTTCCCTACAAATTCTCATACTACTTTAATCGCTATAACTGAATGACATTAATTAATCAATGGCAATGGCATTTTATTTTTAAACTTTTTCTCAAATTAATAGCAAAACATACAATTCAAAGCTTATATCTTCATTGTAGCTTATATTAGCAGGCAGTTGCCGTAAATGCTTTTAAAATTCACTTAAAACACAATTGTGGTATGTGTACAAATACACTGCTCAAACCTGTTTTTTTTATTTTTGCAAACGCAAAACACATTTTATTCATGATTCTATCGTTCTCTAAAATCTTAGTTCTTTCTCCTCATATTCCCTGAGCAGAAGTTGACAAATTAAGGCATTGCAAGAAGTTGTGAATGGAGTATGACTTAAACAGTCTGCTCGTTGTGTTTAAACAAAATTACATTTTCTTTTAAACATATTTATTACATTGAAAGTGAGTGTGTGGCGAGAGAAAGAGGAAAACAAAATAAAAACATATATGAAATTAATATAACAATAATGACGTTACAATATGGTTGAATTCCAAATATATATTTTTGCAAACTTGATTTAAATAACTAATCTTCACCCCAGTCACGTAAGACTCAAAGCGTATTATTTTTTAATAATTTAACTCAAATTTTATGAATTGGAAATTTAAAATGAGTGTATTAAAAGCAGTACTTTGAAAACTTGTAGAGACAGCAAATAATATCGTATGTGAAGAAGCAAAATAGAACATATTTAATTTAGGTTAGAATAAAGATTTTTAATGCTGTATAATGTCAATGTAAAACACTAAATGAAATAAGAAAGTAAAATTTTAAATACTAGTTTTTTAAAAAGTTGCAAACATTTTTATTTACACATAGTTAAAAAGTGCAAAGTACCTGTTCCATTTAGATACAAGTTTTTTAAAACTTGCAAAACGTACTTATTACATGTTTTTCAGAAGAGCAGAATATATTTTATTTCCATATTTTTAAAACGTACGAAATATTCAATTTACATACATGCTTTCAAAAAACAAAAACGCAAAATATTCTTTTAACATGCTTTTAATTAGGGTTAAAGATCATGATATTCGAATACTGCTTTCTTTGTAGATGGTGCATTTTCTTTTTAGCTAAAAATTGATATGGAAATGGTTCATTTCGATTCTTCACAGACGATATGCAATAATTAATACGGTGTAGTTAGCATACTATTTTTGACACAATATATTACAGTTTGCCTTTGTTTAGTCAGAGTGCAGTCAGTAGGTGCTTCTTGTATCCCACATTTCTATGGCAATTCAAAAATTAAATATGCAAATACATATTAAAAAATCCCAAACATGATCACATTGTAGGATTCGTTTCCTTATCAATTATTAATTAGCATCTATCTCGCTTTGTCTCTGCCTCTACCGCCTGCCTCTATAATGACCATTTGCATTGTCATTGTCATACATTTAAACTCCCTACATTTAAATGAATTAAGAAATAAATAGGTGATGTACACATTGGGATTCTTACATAATGTATTTTCTACACAGGTACTCAACGACGGATGACGGTCAAGGGACAACGGTCATCTCTACGTCTCTACGTTCCAAGAAGCTGGAGCAGCAGGAAAGTATCTTCATTTGTTCACACGACATCCCAAGGAATTCCATTTCACAGCTCCTTTACTGCTGTTCTTTATTAGAATGTGCATTATAAATTATAATGATAAGATGAGTGGCTGGGTGGGTAGGGGAGTGCGTAATCAATGTACAATTTTTTTAGCGTTAATTGTAGTATAAAATAGTGCAAGAGACTGCACAAAGGCACATAATATGACACTGACTTGACACGCAAGGGGAGGAAACTATTTTTGCTGCAGAGGAAACGTAATTTACATAGAATTTCCAATGTCAAAGTCAACTACACGCTCATATTCCAGACGGCAGGCAGCTTCAAAGCTAAGCGCATTTAAATTAAATTTATTTTTCTTGTGTATTTTTATCAGCAAATCTGAAATAAATGGAAAAAACTTATCACTGACAACGACAACACAAAAACAAAAACAAAGGGAGAAGGGAAAATTTGTATAACGGATGTATGCTCATCCCGTCCCAAGAAGCAGAAGCCCATCCTTTATTTTTTATGGGACTATATTCCTATGGCTTATTGCAATCACGCTTGCATGTTTGCTAAGAAATTAAATTTATTACTTTGAAAATCATAAGCAAAAGACGAGGAGAATTTTTTTTGCATGTTTAAAACTCTATTTCCATATTTTCTACTCTGTGAGTCTGGACTGACTACAGTGAGATTTTAATTTATTCCGTAATAATAATGATTGTTTAATTTCATGATTTTAATTCCTGCAAAGATACGCACCACAATCTAGAAAAAAATCAGGTATTAAAAACACGACTTAATTACCGACTAAAAGGCTCAGCCTTTAAGGCAGCAGTAACATAGGAAAGGTGTAAACAAAAGTATGAAAGTTATAACTTATTCAAAACTTTATCACTAAAAATACTTTAGGATGCAGAGTACACAGATACAGAAGCATTCATATTCATATCGATACATATGGCGAGGTTTTAAAATTTGTTAATTATTGTTATTTTTTTAACCGGTCTGTTGACTCCAACTAAACTTATTATAAAAATAATATCATATTACGTGAAGAATCGGAATGACCTATGTAGGTACTTTTATTTTTAGCTAGAATTAAAATGTGATATGTCAAAAAAAATTAATTAATTGAGATAGATAAGTAAAATGTTAATAATTTTAAGTTTTTTTAAAACTGCAAAATGTTTTAACTCCCATGCTTTTTAAAAAGTGTAAGATGTTTTATTCACATGTTTTTGAAATGTGCAAACTTTTCTATTTTCATGTTTTTTAAAAGTGTAAAATATTCCATTTACATTTGTTTGAAAAATCCAAAATGTTGTATTCACACTCACACGTTTTTAAAAGATGCAAAATAATCTATTTATATATGCTTAAAAAGTGTAAAATGCTCTATTTACATGGTTTTGAAAGATTTGTTCATTTAAATGCTCCCAATGAGTCACAAAAGTTAAATATTTTTGTAGATAGCCAATTTTGTGTTTAACTATAAAAATAGGTATGCGTCAGTTTTTGATACTTCACTCACGTTAAATTTAGTTTTCAAAATTCCTCATTGCTACCTACACAGACAGATATATAGTTGTCCTGCTTGTCAATCTTCCGCCCATCTTTACCTCAATCTTTAAAATGTGCATGTTATATCCTACATAATAACACGCGTTAAATTCTAAATACAGATATTTAGTATTATTTACACACATTTTGTGGTAAATACAAAGTATATAATATCAGTATAGTTTGTAATACAATTTTATTAATATAACACTAAATGATTCTATGATGTTTCCAAAACATTATATCCCCATTAAGCTCCTAGTTACTTGTTCAGGGGCGTATTTATAATTTTCAAAATATTTGCACCTTTTAAATGAAGTAAATTACAAGCGAACAAAACAATATGAAAATAATATAAAAGAAAGAAGTGTAAATTGGCGCAATATTACAATTTTTAATGATTTTTTTCTTTTACTTTTACAAACAGAAGCAGCCAACCCTTCAATTGTAAGCACGTTCACAAATAATAATAATGTTTAGGGATCGTTCATAAATGATTTCACGGGAAGATTCAATGGGTCTACTTTGATACTGATGACATCCCATGTTAAAGATTTACGCAATGGTTAAGTTCGTGACAGGGGGATCATAGGGTACTAGCAATGTGAATATTTGGATGACATCTTTTATGGACAATCCCTTAATGGAATTGAATGTATTATGATTGCACACCTCCAATGTCATTATATTTATTATAATGTATAAATTTGTATTGTCAGATTACCACTCAATTCATTCCCACTTACATGTATATTGCATTTTGCGCAAGGGCTCGTCCATAAATGACGTCATCGAAATATCCCAAATTCAATAAGACCCTATATGCAATCTGTGTAAGCAGCTTAACCATTGCATAAATGGCTATTTTTAACATGGAATGTCATATTGAACATTGACCTTACCCATGACGTCATTTATGGGTGATCCTTAATGCAATTTAAAACATCTTGACACATTTAATTCATTTGTGCATCAACGCCTGGTAACTTCACCTGCATTTTTATGAGAATTAGAATGCCTATCTTTTAACCATTAACGTGGAAAATGGATTGCGATGATATGACAATGAAAACAATTAAAGAACATTCAATTCGCCAATTATTAGTGCAATGAAAATGAATGCAGTTTTGAGAACAAGAGTTAAATAGGATATTATCTTGTGTGTAGCTGCAGTGCAGCTTCAGTTAATTGCATGTTGTTACGCGTAGTAATCAGCTACATGCATCCTGAGCGTAGATCAAACATCCAAATAACTGCGAGAAGGAAGTTTGCACTTTAGCAGAGATTAGCAGGGCAGTCTTTATTGTAATTATTGTAATTGTAGGTACTTTGCAAAGAAATTTTTTATAATGGTAATCGTTCTCGTTGTCGGTCTGGTACCAAATCATAAATCGAATTTTGCGTAAGCATTATATGTATACGGTGCATTTTATTAAAGCTTAAGAGCAACTTCAGCTTCGAATTCAACGCCCTTCCCACTTCCCGCGCTCTGCGGTTCAGATTCTGATTCAGAGATGCAAAAATAGATGTGTTGTTAAATGTAGCATTAAGTCAAGTGTAGAATTGTGTGTGTTTTACGTGTGTAAAATCAAAATGGAGAGTAGAATAAAAGAACATGTTACATGTAGGTATAGGCATAAGTGTCGCTAGTGAAGAATCAAAACCGCCATTATCCAATTTAAGCTAGAATTTAAATGAGCTATATGTCCAAAAAACCACATGAGAAAGTTTCTTTAAATGTTAATTACGGGGTTTTAAAAAGTAAAAAAATGTTCCATTTGTATGTTTCTAAAAAGTGCAGAATGTTCTATTTACATGATTTTCCAAAGTGTACATTATCATAAATGTACGTTTTTGAAAAGTGTAAAATATTCTATCAACATATTTTCAAAATTTGCAAATTATTCTATTAACGTACTCTTAAGATATGTTTTAATGATATTTTAACTAGTTTTTGTAGATATTGAATTTTGTTTCTAGCTAAAAGTGGATATGGCGCATTTCGATTCTTCGCTCACGATATGCACACAACGGTAACTTACTGTTAAGGCAAGGGTGCAATAAATGGAAGGCTCAAAATTAAATTAATTGTAAGACACGTGGATTTGAATTTGTATTTAGAAATTGGATTTAGACTGAACGGCTGGACACACACGAATCACCCCACGCTCACAACAAACCCAATTTATTGCCAGCACCCGCACCAACTTCTATCCTATCAGTGCATTATACGAACATTTACTGCACAATAATTGTAGCCACTTGTACAAGTATGCATTTAATATAGTAAATTGTATAAACTGTTTATTTCCATATAAATTCTCAAAAACGATCAAACATATTATCATATCGGGGAAGATTCAAAACTATCTATCTGCATTGGTATTTATTAAAATTAAATTACTCAAGCTCACAAAATACGGCCAAAATATTTTTAGCTTTTAATGCTATATAATTTAATTTAATTATTTGAAAATTGTGTAAAAAATAATTTTAGAATTTGAACTTTGTAGCGAAATGAGTGGTGCGTAAAGCGTATGTACTTAGTAGCTTCATCTTCAAATCTTCGCTTCTTCCCCAATTAGGGATCGTCCATAAATGCCGTCACGGGTAGGTTCATTGGGTCTGCTTGGATATTGATGACATCCCATGTTAAAGAAAGCCATTTACGCAATGGTTAAGCTGATGATGGAGCGGTCTTTGGGTCCTAGAAATCAGGATATTTTGACGACATTATTTATGGACGAACCCATTATCATATAGTTCATTTCCTTATGGAGTATAGCACTGCCCTGCTTGGCCTGCTTTCTATATGCCGATGCAGAAAGCATAGCAAACTGCAAATACTGATAACTAGCAGCATTCGAAGGCTCAGTTCGTTCAAAATCCAAACTGAAAAAGTCTCAATAAGAAAGAGTCGTTCTCAGATGTTATTTTTGAATGAGCTAAAGTTGCAATTATTCTAATCGTAAGACGCGAAGGAATGAGTCGGAGCACGTGAACTACAGAAACGATGGTATGTTATGCTAATAATGTGTTTCAAAATCACAATCAATTGTGAATGAGAGTTTATCTGTATCAGTAAAGTAGACTCTGCCCATTGTAATTGTCGGTGATTGTGATTGTTGATTCGTGGTTGAATCTGTCCGTATCTGTTCTGTATTGCGTTAAAATGGGAATAAGTTGATTTAGATTGCATCCCGTTGTGTTACATTTACGTAGTGCCTCTCAACAATGTATACAATAAATTCGTGAGTGAAGAAGCAAAATGGTTCATTTTTATTTTTATCCAAAAAACCAATTGCACTATCTGCACACAAAAACATATCGTGATCATAAAAATGTGTGGATAGCAAATTTTACAATTTTAAAAACATTTACATAGAAAATTGTATACCTTTAAAATTAAGAAGCACAAAAAAACATTTCAAAATTTTGCAATATTTCAAAAATAGCTAAAAAAAAAAGTAGACAATTTTGCGTTTAAAAAAAAATTTAAATAGAAGGTTTTGCACATTTGAACAGCATTTATTAATGTAAAGCTTTGCATTTTTAGGAAATAGGTAAATAAAAAATTTTGCATTTTTCAAAAATATGTAAATACAACATTTTGCATTTTTCAAAAACACGTAAATAGAACATTCCCCACTTTTCAAAACACGAGCATATAAAAAATGTCAAATTTTTTGCACTTTAAAAAAATCTTTATCAACATTATACTTACCCACCTCATTCAGTGATTTTTATTTTTGTTAACTATGTAGATCATATTAAATCTGGCTTAAATTGGGAATAGGCCATTTTGATTCTTCACTTATGTGTTGCATTACGAACTAAAATAAGGTATATTTCTTCAATTACTGTCAGCGCTATGTGCATATTCCGTATTGCACTGCATTGTGTGGCTTCACTCGACTACTAACTGCTTCCCCAACTTCTGCCTCCTTCTGCTCTGCATCCACGTCTCATTATTTACGCTATCACATTTCAATTATTACAATTATTATCATTAGTGCAAAAATGCAACCGTTCTCTGTCACATAGTCACCGTATGTTTTGCCGCATCAGAAATACTGCAAAACTTCATAACTACATTTTTAAAAAAAAGATGCTTGAATGTTATAGCGTATAGCAATTTGAAAAATTCCACTTCCCAAAAAATTGTATCTAAAATGGGATGCGATTTCAACAGGACAGAAAAACAGATATGGTGAAAATTATTTTTGCAACCGGCGAAATAATGAGCCTCTAATATTTGTTAAATTATTGACAAATTAAATTATTTCTAAGCAAACAAAAGCAGTCAAAATAGTGAGTAACTACGCCTATTATTGAAAAAGATGTGCATCAAGTGGATCGGCTTCGGCTTGTTCTAAAATAATTTTAAATGTATGTAAAGCTTTCTTATAAGTACTTGCCAAACTTCCCAGGTTACAATATTGATGTGTCAATGTTGATATTTTCTATGCCTCGGTTAACACGGTACAAACGTTTTATGCGTATGTAGTAAGACCAAAGCTGAAAGCCGTAAAAGGGTTAGCTTTGGTTAGATTTACTTACAGGCATTTTTATATTCTCAACAAAAAATACTAAAATGCCTCAGGCGAAAATGGCTTCAGGCGATTTAAAGTTTTTGAATATTGGAAAATTTAATCTTTAAATTTCAGCCGGTTACTCAATATTGTAATTATGGACAAGTTATGCATCAAAATGACGGAAAAAATAAGTAGAATCACTAATGTCAGGAGTTTACGCAGAAATCTAGAACTTCAATTTTAAATTAAAAATTCAAATTTAATTATAATTCTAAAAAATAGTAAAATAAATAATTATAAACTTTTATTGAATCTGGTATTTTTATTTAAATAGTGCTTCAAAATGACATATTGCCTGTCTAATTTGGTTGAGAATTGCCAAAGGTTCCTAATGGCTAATATAGATGGGGAAAAAAACAATGCTTGTAATTATTTGGAATTTGATTTGACTACAGAAGTACAAAATAAAGTACACCTTATGAATATTTCTGGCTGACTTCAACATTGGAAAATTTTATGCAAAGCAGGTCAAGTTCAACCAAGTGCATATACAATTTCACTTGTAGCTAATTTTAATATTGAAAAAGAAAATTATTATTTATAAGTTTAAGGACAAGCAAGGTGAGCTTGACGCCGCTTATGATAATTCACTTCAATAGCATGCTATCGTAGCCAATTCATTCTGTTAACTGCGTAATGGTATTACAAATACCTCCAAAAAATGTCGGGACGAAAATCTGATTATTTAATTCAAACTTTTGGTTGCAGTTGTCACTCGGAAGAGACAGAAGACGACCTTTGAGCTCTAAGATATGCCTTTGGCCCTGCCCTGTGGGGACTTGGGACATATTAATAAGTTATACTTTTTCATACATATTGAGAGTAATATCTAAGAAACCTCGAAGGAAAATTTCAAAATTTTTGTCCCTGTTACAAGTTAGAATTATTTAACGATCGTCATTTTCACCATAGAATCAAAGGGGTTCCGTGACACGCCAACTTTTGCATCTTAAAAAAAATACTCACAAGGCATAATTCGAAATTTGAACAAAACTTTCAGAAGTTGCCTAGATAAATTGTTAAGATAGGACAGGTGTTTGGGCACAAAAAGTGTTTCGAAATTTTCTCGAATTGGCTGGCATATAGCTCGAAATTTCATCCTATGACAAACCCAGAAAAATTGTCAAAACCTGTGTAAACATTGTTTAAGTGGGTAGACGGTTTTTGCGGTGTGACGAAGCAGTTAAACATGAGTGAGTGGCGTCGGGCCCAAACAATTACTTGATTCGTGAACGAGTAACAAAATTTCTGCCATCACCATTGTTGCTAAAATTAACAATTTAAGGTTTTCGGGAATAAAGGCTTTAAAAGAATTGCAGTGTAATATGAACAGTTTCAATTTGCCACACACATTAATTATTAAGGATTCTTATTTTATGGGCAGCTTCAACGCCGTTCGAGTTTTATAACTAGTGTGAAAGCGGAAATTTTAACGGGATGTGCGCTGCTTTCGCTACTTATGTGCAGAAAGAATCCATTTAGCTTCTGTCTCCCATTAATTTTGTTTGTTTACATTAAATAATTATTTGCTAATGTTTCTATGACAGTGTTGAGATATTGCGCGGAAGACACTGCTTGTAACAATGGCGTTATTCATTTTAGGGGGGTAGGGGTCAAGCTCCCCTAACCTTTACATGTGCGTACATACCAAAAATAAATTCGTTGATAGAGGGTGGGTAGGCCAAAACACATTTTTGCATAACGTTATTTTTACAAGTTCCGCCGTTTGAGTTGTCTACTCCATTGAGCCATTGCATTGTAGTTGTTCATGATGTGTACAGAAACTTAAAGGCAACTCAATGAGCTAATGAGCTTGGAATGTCAAGGTCGAGGCATTCGCTGCAACCAGAAGTTAACAAATGGGAAACATAGCGCAGGCGGAGGGTGATACGTGATACTATCAGAAATTAATGATTCTCGTAGTAAATTACATGTGGTGTAAGTACAATTAAGTCAATCTCCAAATTCAAATGTTTATTTGCAATAACCGCAATTATATTGTGTGGCACCACTCATATTTTTGTATAGAATGATTTTAATTTTGACCCTGAGACAAATAGGTACAAATTACTTGAGCTTACAAACGTCAATTGAAGGAGCACAAATTTTAATTGTAAAATTACTAATTAAATAGAATTATAAGAATTTCGAATTTGAGGGAAACGTGAAGATTATTGAATGTGCATTAGTAAAGTAGAATAAAATAAAGCTGGTTTAATTTCATTCTGAATTAAATAGTGCTAGAAATTAAGGACAGGGCGTTTCTAAGGCAGCAGTTATAGAGCTTAAGCCCCAATTACTAAGGTGATCTAGCAACTGGGGTTGTAGCTGTAGTTGTAGTTGCGGTTGTTGCTGTTGTTGGGGTAGTTGAAGTTGTTGCTGTTGTTGCAGTTGTAGCTGCAGTAGTAGTTGTTGCCCCTGTGAATTCGCACAGTAAAGTAATTATTTAAATGTTATGGATACATTCTTAAGACAAATTATTCTCTACTACATCTCTACTGCGTAAATAAAATTCTAATTTCGATTTTGTCTTAAATTAAAACTTTTAGTTTAAAATATTACTTGTGCATTTGGCGGTATTTTTTTTATTAACCATAGTAAATCCCCAGTTGTATTCGATTGTGGGCCCGTCGCAAGTGCAAGTGTCGCCGTTGGTTCTTGTGTGAGTTTTGCCCTTACTGTCATCAGTGTTACAATCATTGTTTTTATCTAAATCGCAAAAAGTACAAACATTTACATTAAACAAGTGATTGCTGTGCTGCAGTTGCGGCAATGAATTTTTAATTTTCAAACTCAATAGTGCCAACATATTATTGGATATAGCGACCAATCGGAGCTATACGGTATCATAATTTATTATTTACATCGCATAGAATATTTAGCAATAA
>JAQFZE010003331.1:0-12780 GCA_034695245.1 Dicyrtomina saundersi | reverse complement strand
AAAGTCGTTTTAGTTTCCGTTTTCAGCATATTTTTATGTTGGAGACACAAGGCAAGGCTAGTGACTACGTAGCTAGGTAACATACATATCTGCTATATTTTCCATGATCCTACGCGATAACCCAGAGCGAGAGCAGAGTCACTGGAGAGCGAGACATTTATAGTGCAACTACCCACCTACTAGCTACATAGTACAAAGGTGCTGCACATCAAGAATATTTTTATGGGATGAATTGAAAGTCTGAGAGACAGAGAATTCACAGGGTATAATAGGGCAAAGCGGAGAAATAATGGAATGGGAAGCGTAACACAATTTTCTAGCTGATCGATTCCAATCAAAACATATATAAATTCATTTAACCCCTTTAATTTTATCACTCTTTCCGAGTAGTAGCACAGACTGTAGCTCCAGACTCTACGAAGTATAACCGAAGCAATAAAATAAAAATCCTACTCAAAACTATAGAGCAACGTATTGGAGAATGAAAAAAAAAATATCAGTGAGAGCTCGGACTCCAATTGCAATTGAAACTGTTGGGTTGAGTTGAGCATAGAACAATATAATTCAGACACACACACACAACCACTGTCAATTCTCTGATTGGTCAACGTTGATTTATTTACCTTGAGTGAAGTTGGAGTCATTGTTGACAGAAATATTCCAATTTCGTATATTTCGCGTATCACCATTGATATCAAAGTCTCAATTGGACACAGTGTCATTTTTAGCAAATTTATGACCTTCCACACGATTCAGATAGTGTCCGTTTTATTTGCCATGTTAACTGTGATTTTGTGTGCTTTCCGAAATTTCTATTATAATTCTGGAGCGTCTATGACTCTGTTGCTGGTCGCAGTTGTTTTTTATATTGTAGTTGTATTGATCAGTACTTGTATATGGAGAATGTATTTCTGTTCATATATAAAATATATTGCAGTCGTTTTTGTTTAATTAGAGGGCTACGCTTTGGATTTTGTGACAGGGATCTCATTCGAATTTTATTTTTACTCCAACGATGTAATAATTAGTATGGAATGTTGCAGTGTTTTTGAATTCGGTGGACAGTGAAGTACCTATAGTATAATAGTATTCACCTACATACTTGGTTGTTGATTTAAGTAAATTAGCCTGTTGTACGAATTCAGGTGGGCCTCCGACTGGTCTGTTGTAGTCCTATGTGACTAAGACCAAAAAGAAATTATGTATGGAATGAAAAGGGGCATGATTGGACATGAGAGCAAGATGAGCTCAAGCGACTCTTGAAGTATCACGCGCCAGCGAAGTCATGAGTATTTGTTAGTATCAACTTTTTGACAGGACCCATTAACATTTGCCCTGTACACGCTGTACGAGCTATATCATCGGGATCCGCTTGGTTGTCAATTGGTTCTATTAGATAGAAAGATAATCAAGTTTTGAACATGCATGCATGGATATTGCGTTCCTGTAGATTTGTAGTGAGCTCCTTTCCTTTCCATGCCAATATTTTGAAGAGGTTGTCATCAGTTCATTGAGATGCAAATGTGTTTTCTCGGTTGAAAAATATATTTCAAGTGCTATTACGGTGTTTAGTAAAAATGACAAACCAAATGAACGCTTAACTGCTAGTAGTAGTAGTAGTAGTAGTAGGTATGCACAGTATAACATTATTGGTATATTATATGTGTAGCTATAGTCTGTATCCATACATACGTGAGGTTGCATGGTGGGTAGATACAGTCCTGAGTATTGTGTCTGACCCATGTTATTGTTTGGGTTGACAAGTAGGAAACTTTTACGTGTTTGTAAAGTCATAACTTTTCAACATTTTTTGTAGCTCATATTTTATGCCCGTTAAATTGTACTCTGCTCTAGGGTACACGTTATACCTACTCTACGCAGGAGCTGAAATAGGCCTGGCTACTGGGTATGGTATACAGATGATACGGAATACCGAATACGGAATTTATTATCTGTACTCATACAGTTTTTGTATTATACATTATTATTTTTGTAGATGCAGGAAAATGAAATGTCTTTGTAGTGGCTTCCAGTTCCAGTCGTAGCTCTATCCTCGGAGTCGTACAAATAGTAATTGAAGATGTAAATACTTAAAAGTTGAAAAGTTATCCCTTGTGAATGGGAATCAAAGGGCGAGAGCAGGAGTACAAGATTGGAGTTATTTACTTATGTGTACTAAGTATGGAGCTCTTCTTTTTTATATGTCCCACTCAAGTTCCTCCGTTTTTTGTTGTTGTTGTACGATTAGATATACGTAGGTACCTTGCTTGTGTAGCTACTGTTACTGTAGTATTTTGTGGATGTGGATAGTAGCAGCAGAGAGAAAAGAATACATGCCGTGTACTGTACTCATAGTTTGGAAATTGTTTGTGGTATCGAATCTTAAGTGAGCTTGAATGTCTTTCTTTCTCTGGTCGTGATCCTAAGTTGAGCTCCGGAACTGCTTCAATACTTTTGTCGATACTCCTTCAGAATGAATAGAGTGTTGAGCGCACGGGTATTAGAGTACTCACAATTAACTAATATGAACCTATTAAAGGGACAAGAAAAGAGAGGGGAAAGCAAAAGTTTATATTCTAAATTCATATGACATATTATTATTTTTTTTTTAAATCTCTTCGATTCTGTTCTGCTTCGGCGTTCCGCACTCCGAAAAGGGAGCACAGTCAACACGGGAAAGGAAAGCAAGTACATTTTTAAAGGTCTCTATCCAGAGGTTGCAATGTGCCAAAGCAAAGGTATGGAGCGTAAAAACTATGCTTAGCATTTTAAAAGTTAAAAATGCAACATTATTGCTTGTATGTCGAGAATCGTGTACATGGCCATTGGTGGCTACATTGAAACTTGAAACTGAGAAAGAGAGATGAAAAAAAAAATGTGCCGGTAGATTTGTATAATGTGGGTCGGACCGATTCGAGATGGTTTTCATGGAAGCTATTGTCCCGGTCCATTGTTTCCGCCGTGAGGCGTTTACCGGTCTCCTGTAAAGACGTCACCTTGGCTGATTGACACACCGTCATAGAGTGTATACTCTAGTGTTGTGAGGATGCTGATGCTGTGTATTTTGGATGGGATGTGAGAGACCTGACACTGTCTGACTTATGTCAGCAAAATCAGAATCTGAATATCTTTTTTTTTCAATGTCTATGTCTATGTTTCCTTTCAAAAGTCACCCTGAGCCTTTTCTGCGTTGGAAATTACAGGGTATAAAGCCATGTTGTTGTCTTTATTGTCCCAAATCATTTCAGCATATGAGGACAACTTTATCTTTATCATATTTTGTATAACAATCAATGTAGTTCGTATTCGGTGAGTGCATAGGGTCAGGCAGGACCCTGGTGCCTTTCCTACCTCAGCAGTCACTCCGTTGCCATTGTCACCCTAGCCTTGTTTCATTCCATGTCAAATCTCACCTGCTTTTTTTTTATATTCCAACTTCGAATTCAGTTTCAACAGTGAATTTCATGACATGTTTGTTAGCGGTGCTGCCTTTGAGGCTCTAATGCTTGATTTGACTCTGATTACTATGCATAACTGAACATGAACATAATACAATGTGATTATGTGAATATCATCCCAGATATTACGGTTAGATTCTTAGTATGAAATTTTTCTATCAGTTGGTAAAATAAAGATCAATGCTTCCTTGAATGCCCGCTAAAGTCAAAGTCAAAAAGTAAGAAAGGAAAATAAGGAGGGAGAAGCTAAAAAGATGCTACTAGTTTGAAGTGCGTATAGTGTTGTACTGTCTATTACTGTGTTGGTTTGAGGTAAATATTTCTGAGATTTTAACAAGTTTGCTTGTTTGCTTCTTCGTTGTTTTCAATTTCACATTTTTTCTATAATTTCAGGTTCATCTCCGGTCGCATTTTATTATGAATGGTGTTTGTGTTCGATGGAAAGGTTGGCTGGACTTGGAAAGATTGGATGGAGTTGGTTGTCTAGAGTACGATGAAGATGCAGCGCAAGTAAGTCAAAGTTTTGCATTTAATATTTAAACGTATTATACTTATCGTTAGAATATTATCTACATAATTATATTGATGTACTACTCCAACCATAGTGTATACAACTACAGGTGTATTAGTCCTTAGTACTATTCTCTACTCTAGGTGTAATTTCTATAGTACCGTTTTCCTTCTAGTCCTCGTAAAAGTAGTTTATCTCCAAACGTGTTATTACCGTTTTCTCAAGTAAATTTAAATCGAAGTAAACTTTAAGCTACTACATTAAAAAAAATAGTGACAAACAAATTATTGCAAGCGTATCTAATTCACAGTTTAAAATTGTTTTTCTCATTCCATACGTCATGCTATGCAATATGTAAATGTGGCGAGGGAAATTGTGTATTTAATTAGAAGTTAGTCACATTCATTTTGCATTGAATTGTTTCAGTAAATCACCTTGATCCAGGCTATTAGTTTTAGTTGTTGTTTCGATTTCATAGACACAAAATTGCGACTACGATTTCATGTATTTATAAAATTGTGGTGGATGATAGGGATAGAAGCAAATTGTAAAAAAAAAAATCCTTTTAAGCTGCGGTTTCTTCCATTTTTTTTTCATTTTACTGTCAATAGTCAATATCGCAGGTAGCTATAGAGGTATTGTAAGTACCGATGGGATTTAATACACAATTGTATGCCTTTGCGAGTAAAGTTGGGACCATTACACTGATACTAATCCCATTCTATTCTTTGTATACTCAATTATTTAAGGACTGAAAGAAAATCAAAGCCAGACAAGTAAGAGCCAATAGATAGATTATTATAGTATGTAGTTGTTTCAGTATCTGTAGTTTGGTTTGCTCGCGTAGAATTTTCCGTTTACAATAATAGTACGGGAGGGATAATGGAGTGGTAGGTAGAAATGAGATATTATGAAAGAAAGGAAACAAAATTTCATTCACAATCAGAAAATCGTAATCAGACATCACTTGCAGAGTTGTTTTACATCGTCATCTGGAAATATTGTTTTTCTTGTTAATTTACTCTTGATGTTTTTTTTTTACTTTCGAACTTGACTTTTCAAGAAATCAAATCCCAAAAATCCCAGTCAAACCATGAGATATGTAGGGACACAAACACATGTAAAAATATTTAAGTAGACCCGTCTGTCTGACATATTATTACGGCACAATATGCACACTATAATGTAAGTTGAAGTAATATGAATTTGTTTTATTGTTGAACTCCTGGTACAGATCGAAGACGCAGTATTACGAGAGCAAATCGACAGGTACAATCAACGACTACGAGATTTTGAGGAAAAACAACGGACATATTGTGGTCAGCAAGAAAGAGGAGCAGAGTCTGAATTGGAAGTCAGTCTACTGGTGCGTACACCATTGCGGTTTAATAATTTTTTTTACAATTTGTAACTTAACTATTATGTATTCGAACTGTAACATGGGACATACACTACAGTACATGACTTTCCTATACGCGTGGTTTATGGGTTCTTTACACATATATTTTCCTTCATTATAATTATATGTACATTTTGCTTTTGCTTCTCGCAGTCCTCTCAGCTCAAATGCTTCATGATTTCCTATAATAATTGGAAACTTTTTTCATTCACGTTCATGGGATATACGAGATACGGACTCAGGCAGAAAAGACAGAAGTGCACAGTTTTGGTTGTTTTTGTTGGCACTTGTATTGTTGAAAAGTTTATTCTATTATATTTTTCTGCCATGAGTTTATTGTTTAGGTTTCTCTGTACTATCATCATACCGAAAACCATAGTCGTAAAAACATTTGACGCTTCACATTGCTTTCGTTAGACTATAGAGTTGGAAGGAGCTGTTAGTCTTCTCGTATCTTTAGAACGGTTATTAGGAATGTAAAGGAAAGAAGCTTACCTATATAAGTAGGTACTTATCAGAACTTATGCAGGTTGTAGGTACTACTTAAGAAGTTTCGTAAATACAATTGGGACAGGGACCGTACTACACCATGGGTTTGTTGTACACCATTTTATGGCCAATTCCCTAAGCATTTATGATGCAGAGGTTTTAGAACGATATATTGAATCGATCTTAGTGTTGCAGTGGGAATACTGAAACCTTATTAGAGTTATAGTCAGGTATGTAGTAGTAGTCGTATGAGTATATGCTGCCTCTGTATTATATTATTGCACTTTACTGCTCAGGTTTGCACGGTTTTGATTTGGGCAATTACAGGTAATGTGCGTTGTATGTAGGCATCGAGTTTAAAAATCCTTCTCTAGACTTAAGACCAGAAATCTGTTTTCTGTCCAAGCGTGTTCTCTCCAAAATTGTAATTGAGCTAGTTATATTGATAGGTACTTGAACTTTGAAGGGACTCAGTCTTAAGCTATATGTCTGCGTATATGGTTGACTTTGGCTTGTGACTTTTCTTGAGTCAGAATTGAAAATTGAGAATCTAAGCTTCTGCAGACATGAACTGTGGTTGGTTTAGGGTTTAAGTTGGGCTGACGCTGAGATTGTGTATAACATGGGACGGGAATGAATTGTGTGAGCGCGCGTCATAAAAGATCCCCAATTGAAATGTTTGCTCAATAAATCTCTCAAAAGTGTCACTGGGCACAGAGAATGGTCAGGAGTGACCAGGGTCCACACCCTAATTGGCACTCTTCACTTGTACTCTCTCCGCTCCACTAGAACTGATTTGGGCTGAACAACTAAGTAATTTAAAGATCAAAGAGTCATTGTATAAGTTTTGTGTTTGTCAAATACGTCCGTTCTTCCAGCCCTCGCTATTGCTCTTGAAGCAATTTTCTTTCACAAGTGTAAATTAGTTTAGTTAGCCTCGCATTTGTTTACAGTTAGCCGTAATCGTAAATTTCGAATATATTATTATAAATTCAAATGTTTGATTTTGATTTATAATCAACGATGAAAGTTATTCAAATGTAAAATCATGATTCGGGAAGATTTCTAATTTTTGTTGGTGTGTATTAGACACAGATTTGGTGATGTTTGTGTGTGGAGTATTTTACATACATGTATTGTATACTCCGACTCAGGCCCACCATAGAACTGTCACAATAAATGTACCAGTGCATGATGGATCTGTTGAAGAGACTCCATTGTGCTGTCCTGTCCTGTGTTGTTGGTTGGGCTCGGATGGTAAGACAAGCATTGAAAAGTTTAGTTTGTCATGCACATTTAACCCTTTTTGAGCGGACAATGTTGTGTTGTAGTTCTGAGTAGATATGTAGCTCAGGTAGAGTTATTATTTTGAATATTCTATAGGTACGTATTGAGAGAAGAATTGTTTAACTTGCACACACACACACATACACAACACAGAGTGTTGTCGCTGAGTAAAGTTTCCGTTTCATATTCATATTCATCTTTAACATCCCGTATCGTTTTGAGTAGATTTAAATATGAGTCTTTAAATTGGACACGGAGGATTGTACAGCGAATCGACGGCCTGTCAAACATTCGGCGAGGAGTAAAGAGTACAAAGGCTTGACGTGCCGCACTTGTTCTCCCAAAAAATCCCGACATCCCGACCCATTAGTATTCATGGACACAGTAACAAGTGTAAAATGAAGAACTTGCCCTGGCTCTTCCTGTCCTACCTCTACATCACGAGCTCAATCAGGAGGAGGATGACAACGGCAACTCGATAGTCCATGTGATTTGAATGTGAGCACGCGTTCAAAAATGTCAAAATTCAAATGGAGAGATAAATAAAGGCATATATTCCTCTCCACTACGTACATAATTATGCAAACTAGGGAAGTACAAGTTAAATGAGAGGTAGTCTAGTGAATACATGGAGTATGCCACAATGGATAGGGAGCAGCAGTAGCTTGGAATATTGGGTCATTTAGAGTGTAAAGGGTCTTCTCGGAGCTTAAAATTTCCCGTAAAAGTTTTTACTCGGAGACTACAAGTGGGATCAAGTTCATTCGGCCGCTGTTTATTATTATCCTGCTACTGCTTCATCCAGAAAATTAGCTCGCCTTGAAAATTTTAAAACCATTATATATCATCATACCATATCTCGCCCATCCCATCCACTGAGTCCACACTTCGTGTGTGTCACAATAATTTCTGACTCAATTCAACCAAATCTATTCTAATTTTTTTTATTTACCTATATAGTTCATTATGCACTGCTCCCAAATGTCTCTGGCTTGTGTGAGCTATCTAATGTATGTACAACTTACACAGTTGGCTGTAGAATGTAGACAGTAGACACTCTCATTGTGTGCGTTTCGTCTTTCCATTGAAAAATTTGAATGAGTCTTCACACCGACAGATACGACTATATAATACAGTCGACGAGATTTTGATGTGACTCTATGAATTAGAGACTTGTTATCAGCCACAGGCCAGTCGATACCAGAGTGACGCGACGGTGACGTTGGAAGTTTCCTCGACCAACTGTCTACTTCTCACTTCTCAGCTGTGAATTACTGCTGTACGTCACATCAGATCCGCAGTTCATTTCTTCTCAAGTGCAAAACTTGTCATGGCTTCCAAATATTATGTGCAATACATAACTGCAATTTACATGATCTAGACTATAGAACCCAATTAAGAGGTTTACCACGGCCTGGTCATGTACACATAATGTGCTTGTTCCTAAAGATAGGTACATATTATCTGTACTCTGTATTAGATGGCTTATGGGATCCTCATCAGATGCGTTTGCTAGTATTTCTTCTTTATTCTTTAATTCTTTATAAAACCTCAACATCTTTATCTTTCTCTCACTTGGCCCCTGCCCGCATTAGTGTCGAGCATTGCGATATTGACTTAAAGGATCATAGATAGTTTTGGTTTTGTGTTGCATGTGTGCAGTAGCCATCCCAAGTCCAAAGCCCGACCCAGCTCACGAGGGCGTGTGAATAAAGGAAAACTGTAATATAGTAATACAGATAAATACAGAGTAGAACGTATATTACTACTTGGTAACTATTACTATTCATATGAAGTCTTCAGTGCTCAGTTGCAATGGCAATCACTAAACGGTTCATCATCCGCTTACAATACAATTTCTTTTTGTACATGAAATATTTTTATTAAAAACTGCGTATGATCCATACAATGCGAATTAAGAGAGATAGCCGGAAGGTAGGCGAACTTTGTCGAGAAAAAAAGAAGGATCATATGATTTAATAATTTTGTCTTGAATAAAGCATGCAGTGCACTACTGTACATAACAGAGGGATCCCTCTATTTCTGTTTTAATCGTGTCTTTATATTAGTAAAATACCTAGGTAGAATATGTGGTAGTCTCTATACAATTTTGAAATTCGATGAATACTCCAGCCACACAGTTCTTATTAGTGTATTTTAATATTATTCAATATTTTCTACTAAATTGTATAGAGTTATGGAGCTCAATGATGCACGTCTGGCTGACTGCGTTTGATCAGTGAAGGTACAAGAATTTCATTAAGTTTCCTGTTTACATTTCAATGAATCTAATAGAACAGCCATGGAATTTTCTCTTATGTATCGCCAACAGCAATAATCCATAAAACTTTTCATTTCAATTTTCCTCCACACATTCTATTCGGGATCAGGACTCGGATCACTGACACAGTCAGTGGATTTTGAGTCCGACGGGGTACGCTAGACGTGTTTAAAATTCACTGTGGGTCGATTTCGCTTTTGATGTAGGTATATAGGTAGGTCTACGTATTACATATCTGTAAGGACAGTGTAGAATCTATGCGAAATTGAATCGGAATCAAGATAAAATTGTTTATGGGCAGACTTACAAAGTTGCCTTGTTTTCCAAAACGTTCCATGTGGAATGCAATATTACTGCAGACTGCAGAACGATTCAGCAAGCTTCCGCTTCTGTTTTTTTGTTCATGTTAATTGTAGATTTAATTCGTTTTCGGAGTCTTTGCATCATTCGTTTCGTGTTGTGTAGTGTAGTAGTGAGAGTGAGAGTACTGTACACATGTAGGATCTATGCTCCATATCTAAGGAAAATTAATTTAAATGAGCCTGGCTGAGTGGAGATAAATGAGTTTCCTATATATTTAATGTTAAATTCAATCCAGTAAAACCCCGACTCCCGAGCCCGACTTGAAGTCGAGTCATAGCTTTGGAGCTTCCCCTAAGTAGGTAGAACTGTAGTATGCACACATAATTACAACACAGCACAAATATATAGAATTGGTATGCGGAGCTGATTTAATATCCCAGCTCCAGTTCCAGTGTGTTATATGCTTTTACGGAGCAACATTTACTGCATGAGCATCAAAATCGAAAGGGTAATCGACAGCCGAGAGTATGGACTCCGTATAAAATTCGACGAATAATTGTTGTGTGTATACCTCATCCATATGAATATTAAACGTGTCTGATGTAGATGATTGTAAATGTAAATTGTAAACAAAGCCGGGCGGGATGAGAAGCAGGCGTGAGCGATGAGAATGTTCCCACTTGCTAACAATTTTACCCATTGTGAGCTCCCAATGCAATGTTTGCTTTATAGCTATTACAGTGTGTAACTGTACACGCAGTTGCAGTACGACCATCACGTCCCAGTTGCTCCATGTTACGTTGTTACTACTACAGATTATTATGTGAATCCTTTGATGGAATATTTGATCGGCCTGTAACACAATTATAGCATTCTCTAAAAAGTTGTGCATTATATATTTGAACTGTCCACTTGTACGCCCCGTACTAGAATGCAAATGTGGATCCTCCACACACAGTCTCTTCCCGTCTTGTTTGACACGGTTTTAACACTCCCAGCTTTTATTTACATACTCGTATGTATCTAACTATAGTAAGTACGTCAGTATGTGCCCACTTTTGTCTTTGGTGTAGAATGTGATAGGGTGTCGATTGTGGACGGGATAGTTACAATTAAATTACAAGGGAAGGATGTAAAGCTTGTCTAACTCGTCTACTACTGCTCATGTGGGTGAAGCTGGGGAAGAGCAAGATGCTTCTTCTGTTCAAATTGAAATCCACGTGTTAATCTTCTCAGCTGTACCTACATACAAAACAATGATTAAAAAGTCAAAACGATAAATCTCTGGAATTACTGTCACGGAGCCCCCGTTAATGACTTGATCCATGCAAACTCATTCAGATCAGATGTGCGGACTTGCGGAGAATTACCATATATTCAGATCTAGCCAAGGGTCCATGCTTTATACATGGCATGTATACTTTCTCATTATGGATTGATTCCGTTCTCATTCTCTCTGTAGAGAATACCCATGTAGTCTCCACATCATTTCATATGTTTTAAAATGCAATCTAAAAAGGGGGAATCTGTCCAGTCTTCGTTTTTCATGAATCATGAGTCTACAAGTGTTTATGATTGAGCTGCATCACACCAACACCAATATTAGTATCCCAGTGTCCACCATTATATTTGGAAATGTAAGGATTCAGATAATAATGTTCGAAGATGATAGAATAAGGTTATAAAGGTAAACGATTTGGCATATGATTTGGATCCCCGCATCCTCGTACTTGCCCACTAGTACAGTTCAGATCAGATATCTGCATAGTCAATAAATAATTACTATCCCCGCACCAATCCACAACAACACACCCTGTGACTTCTCTACAAATCTATACTCTGTAGGGATCATTTATATCCGTAATGCAAATTTTCCTTATGTCTTTGAGCTACTGCTGACTGTATGTGATGAAACTCATTGCAGCTCAAAAATAATAATAATAAAGAATTACGTTGGATCTTGTCGGGTTTATTTTATTACAGAGCGATAAACGATTCTGTATGTTTTGTAAGCCAAAGCTAACATCGTAATCAACACGTATTATTAAATATGTAAAGCAGAGGAAGATAATGATGAGTTTGGGCTTTGGAGGGCTTTATATAGTTTTAAATTTGAGTGTGTCCCTTGTAGTTTACATATACATATAGTTGTCTATTTGCAGCTTCAAATACAACGAACCCTTTTGACATGGTCGGAGTTTTTTTCTCTCGCTCTCCAGTCTCTCGTATTATTAGCTAGCACATCTGTTTTACGCTTAGTTTTTTTTATTCCAAGCTGTATTTGCATACGCATACAAGTTTAATTTAATGCAAAATATCTGTTGTAGAGTATGGTTTGTGTGTACTTAAGAGATGTGGACCATTTTTTATAGCATCTCGTCTGATAAATTCAATTCATCCAATCATCAGTTTCTTTCTTCATTCCTGTCTGTGATAATGCTAATACTAAATGATCGTAAGCTGTGTCTGTCTAAACACCATCAACCATTCCATCTAGTAGTACCCAGTATCTACATGATGCTCTGATACTCAGGCTTTGTGCAAATCATAATCTCATCACGAAAGTTTTCAGCACGAACCCACACGTTTTGTGAGACGAGCATCAAAGAAAAATTGCATGCAAATTAAGTACCTTGCCAAGTTAGAATTAGTTATGTTTGTAATAGAATTGTTAAATCAGACAGAGTCTTCTAAGATAATCTCAGTTAGTCTCTTTCTTATCGCCAAGGTAAAGTTTTGTCCAGTACATATTATACAGTCCTTGCGTAAAACTTGTATTTGAAGCTATCCACAACAAACTGTTAGCAATAGTGTAGAGTCATGTCACGTCCCTGTGTAACGATAATGTTACAAAATAAATAATTACGGATAAATAAAGATGTTAAAATGTGATGTTGAATTTTCTAAATTACAATTTCATCGGTTACTCATAATGGTATCCGTGAAAGTAATTTGAGACAAAATTTTAATTTACGACCTAAAATTAGAATTAGGAGGATGGAGAGGAAGGCATGGAGGAAGGAAAGATGTATGGCAATGATAATAAAAATTG
>JAQFZE010003330.1:0-12787 GCA_034695245.1 Dicyrtomina saundersi | reverse complement strand
TCTGTCCTATTTAGTTTGTTACCCCTTTCCTTTACCTTGGGTTCGCGTATAAATTCGCTTGTAGCCTGCCTCTACCACACTTTCCTATACTACCACCTTTCTGTCCTGCTTCATGATTAAGGTGCTATTTTCAATGTCATCAATACTTCCGAGTGATGGTGTTGCGTATGCATTCAAAAATCGTAATACGAGTCACCCCAGAATAATAATAATAGTAATATTTCACATGTAAAAGAAATATTTTTTTTCTAGTGCCCTATGCTTTTTATAGTAAAAATCCTCGGTTTTAGTGGAATACATGCATATGGTATCTCGTAATACCCGGATAAACCTTAAGCCTTTAATATTTTTTAAAACAACTTATGGTCAAAATATGAACATTTTTGTTATCGCATATTGTTTTGTTGGCCGTTCAGCACACACTTGACTTTTTTGAAATTTAAAATCTTAACAAATCGTATTTACCCGGGTTTTGGCGCTGCAATCGGGTTTCAGCTTGTTATTTTTTTCTCTCCGGACGTCCCGCTAACCCCACTATGTTTGATAGCTCAAAAAAAAAGAGAACAAAACTCTTTTGTTTTTACTTTTAGTCTATACAACACTTTTTATGACGATTTTTCGAAAAACATGCCGGTTTTTTCAAATCAATTCCATTACTGTTAAAATATCTCGGTGAAATCGAACATAATTGCATTCTGTTAATTATAACGGTTCCACTAATGCATCATTTTGTATGCTAATTCTGCGAGTAACCGGTAGAAAAAGAAGCTTTTTATTTCGAAAAGATTTTTGCGGGAAATTCAAACTCTTTCATTTTATACAGCAGATAAATGGTCGCACATAAATAGTGCCATCCACTTTAACATTGACATTCGGCCAGCTGCAAATAACACCCTATCATACACATTCTCGTTTTTTTATGTTATGTTTAAGAGGGTGACGCAGTAGGTGGGTGGGTCCTGAGATATGCTGAAGTTGGCTGGCGCCGTTTGTGTCCGGCCCCTAATTATTGACAGTCAAGTTTCTTCAGATATTCCCCCTTGGCTATAGTATACCTATATCAAACCTGACCTAACCAATCAGAATGGTCAGCTTTTAACGCCTTTTGATAAACATGCAATACTGAAATTGTGCTTCACAACAACAAAATATTCTTAGGCAGGAAATGCCCTAGATCTTATTTTTTGGAATTCGAACTCGGAATTCAAGGGTACATTGGAACTCGCTTTGAGTTCTGGGTTCTGCCCATTACTCTATGGGTTCGGACACCATTTGGACGGAGATGACTACCGGAATCTAATTAAGTTCAACGTAATATTTTAAAAGTTTTGCAAATTATTTAAACAGTCTTCTTTTTGAAATCCCAATAAAAAGTGTCGCATGAGTTAGAAGTAAGCAAAATTGACCAGAAGTTGAGTAATAAATAAAAGTTGCAATTTAGATAAACGAACGTGTAATCTTTTTGCTTATAAATTGGTAGCAGTGATGAGCATGAGATTTGTATGAGCGGAGAAATGGTTTTTGAATAATATTTTTTAGGTCCTTATTGAGTAATATTTAGCAGAATCTAATTTTGTTGGAGTTTAGCGTGATATAACGGCAGTGTTTGAATGTTTCAAAAAAACAGGGTTGCTCGAAAAATCACCATAAAATGTGTTGTATGGGCTGAAATTGAAAAGCGAAAATAACGGATTTTTCTTTTTTTAAGGACTTTAAAGTTGAATATTAACACTCGTCAAAATCAGTCAAGTATTTCCAAAAGTTCCAGATAATGTAAAAAGACAAAATAAATGTTAATAATAGAATAAATATTATATTAATTAATCGTAGAGTGTAAAATGGTTCGACATAATACATGCAAATGCCTCATATTACTTATAAGGCTGCTGTTAAACATCTATTGTATTAAGCATCTTTTCCCTATTTCCCTATCTAATCTCTTGCAATTTTGTAGTTAATCATATCACTACTTAGTTTTGACGTACACGCTTTGTCCTTAAGGTTATCTCTGCGCAATTAAGCTTTTTTATGTTAAAAGTGATCCACTTTCGTTTCAGTGCACTAACACAAAAGGTTTTTAATCGGGCACGAAAAAATTTAAAATAAATTTAGATATGGCTATAAAAAGGCCAAACTTTATATTTACATTACTTTATCGCCAACCATGGAGCATTTTTAACTTTGTCGATAATATTTGTGCTCTTGCTGTCGTCCCATACACGCTTTGTTAGTATCTGTAAACTTCCTAATGACTTTTTTCTTCTTCTGACAGTAAATATTATATCATGATCGGCAACACTACACGTAATAACACGAGTATTATTTTGAAGTTCTAGTGCATTAGTTATTATAACATTACTGAGAGAGTTTATACTTGCGTCCCTTTGTGTATAGTCATATAATATTTAGTGAAAGCCGTTAACTCAGCAAATAGACAGCACTTCCAAAGTGCTTGCATTTTTAGTTTTGAAATCTAAATTGACATCCCAAGCTTCTACATTTTCAAGAGCCACCAAAACATCATTCAGTGCAACACGAAATGGTGCAGGTAGATGCCGTGGGCAGTAAACCGTTATTATTAAGATAACTTTGGTATTCAATTTGTTTGCAATGAATTCAATGGATTCAGTGTAGGAAGGAAACGGTGATGGCAAAATAAAGGTATAGTAACTTTTACTTGCGTATATAATTCATCCTTGACGTTTCTTCTTGTCCTGCGCATTGCAGTCTGCAGAAACGGTTTATCGCAGACTTGAAAGTTTATGCTGCGTCGAAAATTAACTAAACTTTCTGTTAGAACCACATATATAAATTAAAATTTTGGTTTAAGTTCAACTTAATTTGAATCAAAAGTCTGAATTAAACACTAGTAGGTCAAATACAATTATTTATATGTTTAAAATGAGTAACTCAGTCACATTGTCCTACATGCAGTGACTTCACTATTTCAAAACGCAAACAAATAGTTTCGATGTTTCTCACATGACAATCACACTCAAGTAAGACACTATATTAGATTTTTTTCAAAACAAACCCCAAATTACATGGTAAAATAGCGACTGTATTATTGCATTTAAAAACGACCAAAACACTCTTAAATTGTATGTTCTCAAGCGAATCTACCTATTTTTGCATGCTCTTTAAAAATAATATATGGAGCCGATTCTGTCGGATCACCTCTGACCCCTCCCTCGTTAGTGTACTATGGTCATATTTCGCGCTTTAAATACGCAAAATCTATTATGCAACCTTATTTTTTAATTCCAGGTTACAAGATATTGGATACTGAGAATAAAAATTGCTACCCATTTGTTTTTCCAAAAAATAAATTGCCTCAAGATTTAAGAAGTAAAAGGCACACAGCTCGAGCATCAATGCATGAACAAGGTTAATTTTTGTTCGTAAAGTTTTCAAATTTTGTTGTCAAATTTTTCTGTTTTTCAGTATCAATTTATTTACATTCTTTTACTTTTGACAGGCTCGTGGACCATAGGACAAAATAATCATAAATAAAGTGCAATCTACAATGTAGTTGTTACAACGACCACGTTTTATCGATTTAAATTAAAAATACCAGATTCAACAAAAGTTGAAATATATTTTAATAACTAATGTTTAAAATATAATTAACTTTAAATTAATTAAATCAATGACATATCGCATGTCCAATTCCGTTTAGAATTTCAAAAGGTTGCTTAATTATATTATATGGGTGGGAAAAATTATTCATTGAGTCGATTTGGCGTCAGCTCATAAAAAATTATGGAGGTATAGTGCCGGGGCTGGTGATGTTATATAGCTAAATACTGAGCCGCAGGCGCGTCGGAGGCAACAAAGCTCCCTCCCCCCCCCCCATATTAGAAAATTAGTTGTTTGGCAAGAGAGTTCTGCTATGTCTGTGTGTGTTTTCCCCTAGTATGTTAGTGAAATGTTATATTTTTATTTCACCTATACAACATAAGACATTGAAAAATTTGCAATATTTGAATTAAAAGCTTGTTTGATAAGCAAAACCGATTTATTTGCTAACTTGAAAGTTTATGCTGCGCGGAAAATTAACTCAACTTTCTGTTAGAACCACTGATAGAAATCAAAATCTTGGTTTACGTTTAACTCAATTTGAATCTAACATCTAAAGTAAACAATAATAGGTCAAATACAATTATTTACATGTCTAAAATGAGTAACTCAGTCACAGTATCCTACATGCAGTGACTTCAGCATTTCAAAACGCAAAAAAAATAGTTTCTATGTTTCTCACATGACAATCACACTCTAGTCAAACAGTATATCAGATTTTTTTCAAAACAAGGCCCAAGTTACATGGTCAAAATAGCGACTGTAATATTGAAGTCAAAAACGACCAGAACACTCCCTGATTGTATGCAGCGACTTTTAAACATTTATGTTTAAATAAAAACCTTCGCTAGCTAATAGATATGGGTAGTATACAAATAGAAGGGGTTTTCCAATAAATTAATATGACCAAATGACAATATTCTTCTGGGCGCAGTTAAACGTTCTAGTCAGTTTCTAGCAAATGTCTTTCTATAAATAACGGTATAATTATGGATAGGGTCAAACCTATTGACAACAAAGAACTATTCACAGACGATACAGCTGTGACATATAGATGCCAATTGGAAGTTATTTAGATATAAAGTTGAGGTAGTAGTTTTGCAGAACATTGCTACCAAATATAACTTCAGGAATAACCTTTCCTGTTTTTCCAAATGCACTTACGAATAACGAATAAAAACTGTAGTATCGTAAATAATTGTTGCTATAATAGGGTTTTTGTATTTGTTACAAAACCGTGCCCCCTTCGCCTAGACAAAATTTTGGTATGACGGATGACGCTACTGTGACAAATTAGTTACTTTGAAATTGTGAAGTACTTAAAAGCAAATATTTAAGGGTAAAGCGTACTTATAAAGACGTGGTATTGAGTGAGGTGCACTTAAAATGAGATATTTGTGGGTGAAGAAGCCACATATTACGGCGTAGTGGGTGTAAAGGTCATAATAAAGGGCGGTTGTGGGTAAATAGGGCCTATAACAAGACGTTGTGGGTGTAGAGGGCAAATTATAGGGGGTTGTAGGTATAGAGTGCTTAAATTATGTATTTTAAATATCCTTATATTGTATGACCTCTACGCCCACAACCGTCTAGTAAAAGGGCTGCTAATCCTACAACACACATGTTATAGCTCCTATTCTAATAACTAGGAGATGTTTTTTATTTGTGACTAAACTGATTACGATTACGCGAGAAGTGCGTTATGAGGGTTAAAGTGTCGGCTATTATAAGTTATAAGCTTAAAGTTATCACTGGCGCTGGAGGGGTTGCGGAGGTTTAAACTTAATTACCCTTTCAAGTATTAATAAAGACTAATGAATTATCTCTTTATAATCTATAATATAATATACAACGATTACTTATACTACTTACAGATTAGGATGACACATGATTATGTAAAATTAATTAACGTACGGGCTGACAAACAACAGTAGTTACGCAATGCTTTTATTATCATTCGTTTTGGACGTCAATACTAACATAAACGACCCCACAACATGAACTGTCGGACTCCACGTCCGACATGTTCTAGAAATACCCCGTAGACGGTGTTTCGCCTTTTTTCACCGCCCTTTTGCTTCTTGCCCAATAACATATACATTTTATTTCACTAATAATTATTATTAACATTTTACAATAATTCAAGATGTATAATACCCTAGTTAAAATATTTTTACGCACGTACGTAAATGCTGTTACAAATAAATATAATATTATCGCAGATTGGCGCTTCTCCAAAATACTGCGTCAATTGTGTTTAGTGTAAAATAGAAACGAAAATCTCAATATGTATTCAATTGGGATTTTGTGTTTATCTTGAATAAAACCTCTCTTCAAATCCATTATTTTTAACCAATCTAAGATTCTGTTTTTTTCTTGTAACCTATCAAGTCCATTAACTTTCGTGATTTGTGTAATATTTAGATAAAATATTACACAAACCCTTCTTAAAGAAAAGTATATACAAACAGTTGTGACCTACTACATTTCTGTACATGGCTTCACGACAAGGAATTAAATCCTAGTCTCCCGCGTGATAGGCGGGGATGCTCACTACTTTACAATTGAAGATACTTTACGACTATACTATACGTTAAATCAATAGCCCTAAGTGAGGTTATAACTAATTTTGACTATTTAAAACTAAAATGCGTTGTTTTCTAGTGCACTGTTTTCCAGTGCCTGCAGCTCATAGCTGGTATCTATACTGTGTAGTATCTACAAGTTGCAATCTGCATTCATAAGTTACTAGATTCTGCCGTGTTAATGTGTCATAGCAGATTCCTTACCCAATTATCTCTAATCTTGTACTAATAATTTTGTTTAATTATTATTGTGTCGTCATATCAACTAATTTATGACTAATCTGGACTCAAGTATTTGCAAAAAAACACGACACAGAGCTTGCACAACATCCAAGTCTTATATAATGGCCATGCCCGTTCTGTCCCCAGCTCCTACTCAATGCAAGGTGAGTGAAACTTCACATAACCAAAAAACATCAAGCGGAGCACCGAGCATTTATCGTTTATTGTTTTGACACCTAATACGTCTCTATTAAATCAACGGAAGAAGCTAGTGTTCCATCGTTATCAGCCAAATTCGAAAATATAATCAAAAAACTGAATACATTACTTCAAACTGAAACTCAAGACAATGACAGATTTGAATGTATTCTTTTCGAATATCAAACAACACTTCAAAAATGTGATAAGGAATTGCAAGGTCCAACTAACCCAAGTACTAAATTTTATAAAATGAAATACAAATACATTCTAAAATGCAAATAGGAGCTACTAGTGTTCTAAACGCAATCGTCAAGCCCAAAAACAAAAAATTAAAAAAAAAATTCAATGGCTCTATTTTAATAACCAAATAAAATATGTTGTATAAGCCACTAGAAAAGGGGACAGCAAAGGTTGTAAAAGTGGTCTTAACACGCTACAAGATAAGTTCACTCAGCGAAAGTCAAGTCCTAATAATAAAATAGGGACTTTATTCCTGGCTCCTTCACTATCTGAACAGGAGAAAAAGGTGCAAATTTCAGCAGTAATATCCTGGCAGACATTATGAAAAATTAAATCAAAAAACTTAATAGGGAAAGCTCGCGTTGACCAGACGGTATCATTCCTTGATGCATCAAAGCAACAACCACTTGTTCAGCCTTAATTATATTACTTAGTCTACAATATATGTTGTACCATAACTACGTTCCAGCTTTCATGGAAGAAGCCAGATCCGTGCTCATATTAAAAAATAAAGATGACTCCTAGAATAATTTGAGTTTGATACCCATCAGTTTTAAGTAGAATCGTAGAAAAATCAATTGATCAAGAGTTTGTTTTTGGATATAGTTCAACCTTTTGACAACCTACATCTACATCAGGCACAAGTCACGGTAACACTGCTTTGTGTCGATTAGTAGTAGCCAAAACCAGAATGTCTCTCTTAAAGTTGATAACATTTTCCGTTTGGAAATATTAGCCGCGGTTCTTCTAGTCAAATTGGCCAAGCTCGTAAAACCCGCTTGGAAGTTACCTGATCTGAAAACTCATCATAAAACAGACTCTACCTTCTGCCTTCAGCCTAAACCAATGAAAGCTGTTTGTGGCCGATCAAGTGACTCAGATTCAAGCGGCATCACCTGTAAAATCTTCGAAACACGTAAAAAATAAAAACAACCCCGCCGACTGTGCTTTTCTTGAACTTTATCCTAACGACCTTCAAGATCACACCTTATGGTAGACAGGATCTTAATGGCTTTCTTAAATATCATGCGAACTACCCAAATTTAAACGTGACCCGGTTGTCCACGATTAAAAAAGAAAAAATTGTGTAGCAGTCATCCGCACTAACGCTTGTAAGCACCTTCTTATCTAATCTAAACATAGCTCTGCCGCATTTCATATTTAAAAAAATCCTGGCAGTATTCTTTACCACCGAACGACAGCCACCAAAACTATCATTAAAAGTCAAGACGGTTATACTCTGCCATTAAAATAGCTGTCGGCAAAACCATGATCATCACGTGGATCCAGCAAAAAGCCTATGCTGACGAGATTCATGAAATACAAAATTGGAAAATACGTTTCGCCGGACATTATTTATCCTCATGTCTTTTCTTTGACGCCAAAAAGCGTCTTAAAGTGGGTAGAGATTTGAAAAAGTAAAATTCGAGAAATTGCTAACATGGACAACGTAACGCGTAATCCAACGTCGAACGCAAGACCTCAGGAAAAGATATAAAATTGAATGTATTACTGCCTCACAAAAACTGGCAATGCGTGAAAAATGCAGAATATTTCTACCAATTTGCAAACCGGAGATTAGTGTTAATAATGGAGGACAAGTTAGTGCCTTTACAATGGAAAACTGGAAGGGTTAAAGTAACATTACCTTGTAAAAATGATCTATTCCGAGTCGTAACGCTTAGAAATCAAGATATATCCACAATTAGGAAATATTTTGTTAAAATCGGAACTTAAAAAATCATCCAACCAATTACAAACGTTGCAAAGTTGCCCATTGAGAACACCGATAATGTCAACACGCCTCAAGAATAAAAAAGCAATAAAAACCATATATCAACCAACTTACCCCAAATGTCTTTCTGTAGTTTAATTCTCACTAATCTCGTCATATTTGCTACATTTGATCCTTAAGCTCACGCAACGTTTTAACTTAGATCTAATAATACTAGCAATACAACGTACTCATTCACAGCCGATGGAAAATCAACCTATGCTTAAATTAGATCCTTCGCAATTCTATACGCAATTATCTACGCCTTGAATCTAACTTCTGTCATCGCTCTGGATATCAACCCTTATCTACAAAAGCACCTTATAACCTAGCTTATCTTCAACCTTTGCATAGCCGATATGGCAACTAGTGTGTTCCACATACTAGTTAACACAAGTACGATACATCAATCCATGGATTACCAAACGTCCCAATATCTGCTGGATCTATCCTTTTATTGATTATGTAGTCATTTCAGTATTTTTGATTACGATACTAACGATAACTATCAACCGCTGTGTTTGCGTAATACATACCTTTATGTTTGAAGCCATTTATACGCTAAGATTTACCAAAACAACGATTTTCTGATCCTGGATCATCTCTTTTACGTTGATATCTTTACCTGTCTTTCAAATATAGGGTAGAATTGGGCATTGTTATCCTCTTACAGCCACGTCTACCATTGTTTAATACAGCTCCGGGCGATCTCTTAAGACAACATTGTATGCACTGAATATCCTGCAGCTGAAAGCGCACCACAGCAACTCTTTACCTTCTATTAGGTGTGGCCTTAGCTGTAACAACAACAGAACCTGACGATTTCTTCAAAGAAAAACCAAAGAATTATGCTCCAAATCCTGCTTCCAAAAATTATTCTTTGACTGTATCCATTTTAGTGCTACACATCAAGAAAATCCTATTTGTCACCGAAACTTCCATTGGGTACCAATCAACTTCCACGAAACTGTGTGTGCACGCCATGTATGGATCTCTTACCGTCTTGCCCTGATCTTCTACTTTCCGCTAGCCTGGACTAAATCTAATGTCAAACTCTCAAAGAAGTTATTAATACAACGTTGTAAAGCCATATTGAGACTCAATCAGATTTTTGTGTTCTCGATAATTTAACTGTTGAGATTTTTAGAGAAACTGGAATATCATCCACCACCGCCACCGATATCCTCTAGATACTCTAAATTTTTATTAGGATAGACAACCAGTACGATTTAGCTCGTACACCTGTGTCGGCTAATGCACTTACCTCCAGTGTTTACAACAAAAATTTATCGAAGATGCAAGTTGTTGTATGCATGTTGGCAGCCCCACATCAGAAGACTTTGAAACTAATCTCATATGCAAATGTACTTATAACCCATTAATGATCAAGAATCGCTTACGCCTAAAAATAGGATGAATAACTTCAAAATGTTGCTGTCATCAACTTATGATGACCCAAGTGCGCAATCTTAGTCGCAACCAAGCTCTAAATACCTGTCAGGACTGCAAATTCAACTGTACGACTAGCAGCATTCGTGTCAAAACTCCAAAAACCATCCTCTAATACATGCGAGCTCAGCGTATTCCAGGATTTATATCAATCATTAATACAGGAAGTCTAGCAGATCTTGTCTTCACCAATCAAATGTTTATCAGCCCCAGTAACATCAATTAAAGTATGGTTCACGGATTTTGACCTATCAGTCTTCGCCACAGTTACGCGTCCACGCATTCGAATTTTCCAACTAATCTGCTGTCAACTGTGTCTAAAACAATAGAGAAATTAGGGATGTTACGGACAATCGCAATGAATATTACTTTCTAAATTTGGAATCATGCTAGTAACAATAATTGTGATTCTACTCTATGCATTACGATTAATCTACTGGGTTTTATAGTTCATAAGTTTCCCTTTTTTAATATTTTTTCAGGCTTTAATTACTATTATCACCAACAAAAGACATTGACTGCAAACTAAAAATTAATAGGTGGGAATACCTTAACTCAACCATAAAGCTTCTTCGTTTCAACGTTCCAATACCTATCCGATGTCATTACGTTCTAGACGACGGATGTTTTTACCCGGAGCCTAAGTAACCCTTCTTTTAATCATTAGCTGTGTCATGAACACCCAAGCATGTAGTGACAGCGCCAGCATGGCAGCAGCCACCCGAGTATGTCATAAAATTGGCGATGTGACTACTTGCGCAGTCCCAATCAACAAAAGACTGGCATTATTGCCAATCGGGCAAAATAGTTGTTTTAAGATCAAAGGTCAACATAGTACTGTACTCGCAAACATCACTATGAAAACCAAATCCATTGCTTTACAATGTAAAAAACAATTACTTTACTAAGTACCCAACCCGTCACCAAATGCATTGATTCAGTACAATGCTAAAATCCCGACTCTTTAGCACGTTGCCATGGTGACAACTGCAAAAATATTTGAGTTAACGGTACTTTAAAACAATTAAAGGCATCAGAAACTAACTAGGGATGGGTAAATTTCTAATATTTGAAAGCACTTTATTGCTATTTGCCATTTTTCGAAGATTGTTATTTCATTAAAATATTTGTGCACAATCTCAACAGTAAAACTTACGCCATCTATAATTACTTAAACTGAAAATTTGCCGTTGAAGTTACAATAACGTCTAACTTGGGTAACACGACGTATACAAACACTACTTGTCGTCTTTAAGCAGGGGTTTCTTTGCACCATTGGAGAATTGAATTTAACTTCATTACCGTTTCTACCCCACCAATTTCAATATTAAACCAATGCATTATCACTAAAGAAAACGACTCAGCATTAACCTTGTGCATAACAGCCTCGATAGAATTAGAGAAATTACCTGCGACACCAAACAAGACGGTCAAACTATCAGGCCGAATTATCACTCAAATGATGACATTATTTGCGCTATTGTTGACATCAACGGTATCAAATGTATTGACTCTTTAGTCAATCCAGATAAAGTAATGAAGATTAAACCTCTGCTCGTTACATTTGTAAGCCAAAGCCCTCTTGCCTTGATTAAGAGCCATCGTTTTTAAAACGTCCAGCAGCACTCTACGTAAAATTCAACAATTATTTGACTCAAGGATAGTGAAGGAAGTACAAGATAGTTCTTCCGCCGCTGAACTTATCAAATTAACTAGTTGCTAGTTGCTACCTATGCGTATTTATTGCAACCATCTTCCTCCAAGCACAAGTTGATAAGGGTTTTAGTGTCGCTATTCTCCAATGCAGTCACTTTTTTTTACTTGTGCATTTAACTGATAACCGCACCACTTTACAAATAAACGTTATAATTGATAGCATCTAAAGACTCTAACGATGCTATAGCACCTTGCCTGCATTTGCCTTTTATTTCTTCTAAATAATTTCACCGTGTATTTTTGAATTTATACAATATCTTTGAGTTAGATTTAAAGAATCAATTATTAACGTGTATCTTTTTTGATGGACATTCAATAATACTACTGAGCCATTAGAACACGTTAAAATACTATGATTGCACTTAGTAACCTTACTTGATGGCATCTGTAAATCTATGGTCTATGCATTTACAGTGTTTTGCAAGTAAAAGTTCTTAAGTGGAAATGAATAGTTGGCTACTTTTATTGTATTTATAACACATCAGCAGGTCAACCTGTTAATGCGCTTTACTTTGCAAGGTTTACCGTGTCATTATTGGAATCTAAGACAGCTCTTTCCTATAAGCTGACGTATTTTTGGCACATTTTGGAGCCAGCTGCGGAGCACAGCGTTCTTAAAAAAAACGTTGCTTTAATTAGAGTGTAGTGCCTTAGTGTGTTACATCTCTGCATCTTTTCAACGTATATGTTGATGCAGTTTAGCCAATATTTTTTGATGATCTCATTTTTGTGCTCCAATAAATATTTAACATTTAGCTTTTTGAAATCTTCTTGAAGAGATGCATCAATAGAGATCTTTCTTACTTCTAGCATCCAGTTATGTATGAGATTTTTAGCCTTGGTAGTTATTTTCTCATCATAGCAGGTTTTGGCTATACTGTTTTTGTCAGCATTTATAGTCTTCTCCAAGAATTTGAAAAGTGCTTTAAAAAGATGCATCCTGCTGTTCTGCAATTCTGTCTTTAATCTGAGGTAGTATCCTGGCACAGAGTTAGATGTTTCTGTGAGTCTTCTAAGAAAC
>JAQFZE010003329.1:0-12789 GCA_034695245.1 Dicyrtomina saundersi | reverse complement strand
CTCATTTTGTTTTTATGACATAGCTCATTTTGATTCTAGCTTAAATTGGATATGGGTCATTTTGGTCCTTCACAGACCACATACGATATAAAATATGTACATAGCATCACATTGCATTTTTTTTATTAGTTTTTGATTGAAGTTACTGCACAAGCCACAATCTTGTATTGAAGACACAACGTGTAATGCAAGCGCAGCTAATTTTAGAAATTTTCAATTTACATGCTTAATGTTTGAAAAACTTGTACGTTTTATTTGCAAAATTTTGAAAAGTGTAAATATTTCTATTGAATTTATTTTTTTAGAGCGCGGATGGCTCAAATTGAATTTAAAAACCATTTTTTAAAAAATGTTCAAATGTTTTTAAATCTAGTAAAAGAATTGCATATATATATATATCAGTAGTAACCTATGCACTCATTTTTAAAAACTTACATAACTTAACGTTAAACCGTGTGCGCATTGTGCAAGCATAACAATAATAATATTATGATAGGAAAAAGAAAGGTCCCCAGTCCCAATCCCAGTCATAGTTACTTTATTTTACATATTTCAAAAATTTGCAACTGCCTATATATGTATAGTCAAATTCCTCCACAAGATGCTGATTTTTTTCAGTTTTTTCTTTTACGATTCTAAAGGGATTCTACCTGCCCTGCACTATAGAAAGTCATGCCGACTGAACCTTTAACAGTTATTGACGTAGTTAAATGTAATAATGGATCTAAATATATGTACGGCATATGTACGGACGGGAGTGCCATGATAATGATGGTTCACTTTTGTATTAAGAAATGAATTCACCTTGATGTTTAAAGTAGGGCGAGCAGGAGAAGAGTACATAAGGAAGAATTGAGGATTCAATGGGGAATTTCAGGGAATTCAAATTCTAGACTCATACGTACAGATTGTCCGCAATTGGACGGTGCAGGCAAAGTATATGGGCATGGCTGCTGCTGCTACTGCTACTGCTGCTACTGCTGCGGCAATCATAAGTTGAGGAAAGGGAAATGCAATATCGGAAAGTGAAAGTGTACATATTGTGGAGTGAGAGAGTAAGGAAATATATATGTGCTCACTCAACTCCATCCCATTCCATTTCATCTCATATCCCACCGGCACACGAGCTTCGCGAGTTCAAAGTTAAATTGAAACGTAAAATATACATGCAAATGTCAGTCTTTAAAACTTGAGTACTCGAGGATACATTACAGAAATGAGCGGACGTCGTCGTAGGAGTCCTCTCGCCCTTTGCGTCTACGTCTTCACTTTCATATTTGCGGAAGAGCCCAAGTACATAAATATATCGTTGCTGAAGAGTTCAAATAAGCCATTTTTTTTATTATTTTGTACAGAACTCAAATAATTTCGTTTAATTTGTAAGTTTCGAACTAATTTGTGTGAACAAGTTTGGAGTTTTGAAGGTATGCACATTTAGTAAAATTTAGTTATTTCTACTTTGTTAAAAAAGCAACTTTTTAAAACCTAAATACAATATGTAGCACTTTTTTAAAGTTTAAAATACTTTAATTTCACCTTCTGGAAAAGAGCGAATTATAATATTTATACACTTTTTAATTTTCAAGCAGATGAAATATATTACTTACTTTTAAAAAAGTGAAGTATACTACGTATGTGTAAATATTTTTAAACGAAAATAGAGTATATTTAGCACTTTTTTAAAACCTTTTTTGCTTTATTTACACCTTTTTTTAAAAACCCTAAAATCTGTGTTTACACATTTTTTAAAAACCATGAAATCTGTGCTTACACCTTTTTTTAAAAACCCTGAAATCTGTGTTTACACCTTTTTTTTAAACCCTGAAATCTGTGTTTACACCTTTTTTTAAAAACCGTGAAATCTGTGTTTACACATTTTTGAAAGTAGTATAAATAGCTTGCTATACATCATTACACATATATTGAATATTGAATAGTAAAACAGCCTATGGCAATATGCTTCCCGTATTTTAAAATTTTAAAATTTAATTATTTTGATAGTGAAAAACACATTTACACTGCATACTTTTGAAAAATACAACAAACGGTTGTTTATTTTTTGTAATTTAGAGATAGTTTCGATAATATTTACCATTATTTGAAAAATCAAAAAAATCAACAAATGTCTTGTTTTGACTCTGCACTCACGATGTATCATTTCGTTTTACATAACGTAGAAAATAGAATTGTCTGTAGTGTAGAAAGTTAGAGAGGGAAATTGAAGATATGAGACTGTCTCCGTTCCCGTACAGATATTACTATTTCTCTCTATCTCACTATTGCCATCAGGATTACGATTATATAACGCTAACACTACTTGTACTCACTGTATTCACCGAGACCGCCGTTCAAACTCAACAAGACTGGGACCGGGACTGGGACCGGGACCGGGACCGAGACCGGAAGACGCTTGAGATCGATCTGAAGAAAGAGAAAAGCGAAATAGCAAACTTAACCAAAACGAAGCAATTGAAGCCATGAGGGGATATGGATATCTGTAGTTTCCCTTTCCTTTTTCGATATCAGCAGCCTAACGATAATTCTGAGTAGACATTGAAGGCCAGGGCAAAAGACCATAGTCCCAGCCAGCATTACCCTTTCAGTTACCGTCACCGCCAGCGTTAACCGAAACCGAAAGTAAAACCAAGACCCAAGACCAAGGCGGCTCACACTCAAGTCTCTCCAGGCTTTTTCCAGCTCAGTTTTCTCCTTTCTTAAGTAGAACTTTGAATTTAATCATTTTGATCATTTCAAGGAAGCCACACCGCATTCCTTTAACACCCCGCCTTAACTGTGTCACCTGCTGAACTCTGCACTTTCTATCCGGTGCAGGTGCCGAGGTCGGTCATGTCTGTACATATATAATTACACTGAAACATATCGGCCATGCATATCCATTTTCCATACATCAGAGTCAGTCTTATCGTTAGCAGTACAAGAAATTTAAAATTGTTGGAAACATAATTTCAGATACGCTGCCACACAAGATATAGCACTAAATACTACATGTATTTCTTTCGTTTAAAATCTTGTAAATTAAAGATAAACTTTTGACTAAATTGTGGTTCTTAAAATTGGAGTTTATTGAGCCTCCGTCGCTTGTTCGAACATTTACGGTAATTATAGAATTTCTACTGTGTACAGCATTAAAACCTGAACAAAACGCAATACCTACGTTCTTTTCTTCATGTCCTTATTCAAAATATATCTTTTAAAAAAGTCCATAAGAAATAGGAAATCATAAAGAACGTAAATTCATGTGCTCAGTCAGTGCTCATTTTCTAAAAGTATTACACGCTTTACTTACAAGATAGATACCATAATGGATTTGGGCTAAACTGCAATTTGTTCTAGAAAATTAAATTCTAAAAGATTTAATCTGATTATAATTGGCATTCACCAACCTGGGAATAGTATTTTGAAAACCCTCTGGGACTTTTAAAAACGGGAATATTCCTGAAATAAAAAGGACTTTTTTTAAACCTGGGAGTTTATTAAAAATTCTGTTCCGTTGCATTTACTAAACTTTTCAACATGCCGGTGATATTGAGTGAGGGAATACATATGCAGAAAGCTATTTTTAGATGATTAAAATTCATTCTGATTCATTCTACAATGTGCACATTTTAGCTGTCTTCCAAGTGATAGTAAAATGTATCGTCTGTGAAGAACCAAAGTGACCCATATCCATGTTTAGCTAAAAGCAATATCAACTATCTACAAAAATATTCAAATAGGTCTTGAAAGTAATTAAATCGAACATTTTGCACTTTTCAAACACATGGAATTAAAACATTTTGCACCTTTTCAAAAACATGGTAATGGAACATTTTGCACCTTTTGGAAAACATGAAATTAGAACATTTCGCACCTTTTCAAAAACATGGAATTAGAACATTTTGCACCTTTTCAAAAACATGTAAATAGGGCATTTTACATTCTTGAAAAACATAAAATTAGAACATTTTAATTTTAAGTTTTTCAAAAACTCGTAATTAACATTTTACGCATGTTTCTCATTTTGTTTTTATGACAAAGCTCGTTCTGATTCTAGCTTAAATTGGATATGGGTCATTTTGGTTCTTCACAGACGGTATGTGTTTTTATGGTTTGATTGGTAAAGTGTCATTTTTGGATGTGATGGCGCCGACTATTTTATGTTTGAATAACATATTTTAAGATCTGTCATTTGATTAATAAAGAATCGAAGCTAACGTCGTTTATTGAATTCATTTTTTAAACTATCAATATATTTGCTGGAAAACTATGAAATTAATTGAGTTTTAAATAGTGGGAAATTATATAAGAAACTTGGCAACTTGTAATGCGCCTGGCTTATTTAGCAATGGAATGGGAAAATTCCCATCCCTAAGTGCACCTACCTTTATGCATTGTTGGCTAATACCCTTGTTTTTACTACTACTAATACTGCTACATGATTTCTAACAACTAGCAACGTCTCTTCAGCAAAAAGTAAACAGTAAAGCTTTCTTTAGAATCCGGAAATGTGATAACGAGGTATGTATACGTCTGAACGCCTGTACTTCGTAAATCATAAAAGATACCCAAACGAAAAATTAGGTCACTGGGCGGGACACAGAGAAGAAGTAGGCTGGGGGAGGGGATGGAGGTTTAACTATTAAAAGGTAGAAAGCTTTACTTCACGGTATTTCGGTTTTGACATTTTATACCCACTTAAATTGAACAAGCGGGAGGACCGTCGACTGTCGCTGTCCTTTGTCATTTCACTTGCCATTTGACACTGTGACTCTTCGCGGCAGAGTCCTACATTTGGTGACTAAACATACAGCCTACTACGTCACACTAATAGCTACATTATTCCAAATACAAAAACAACGTTAAATTATAGAAGTACATAGAATAGAATTTCAAAGGGCTCATCTTTTGTATCTCTCCTTCTTATGATGTACAGAGGCCCGTTCTGGTCTTCCTATTTCTAAAGGCGGCTGTGTATAGGCAAAGAGACATTTGAATGTTTCAACACTTTCAACATTTCAAAGCGGGCAACTTCCTAAGTAAGTTGGGACTTTTGGGTCTTTCAATTTATAGAATCAAATATTAAAGTACCTACTTTTGTGCTCATACGTTGGTTCCTACAGCTATCATTACGAGTGCCAAGTGCCACTAGCGGTACCGGTACCGGTACCGGTATACCGTTCGCAGTGGAAGCGTGGGATTTTAGATACATAACATCATAATTAAGCTAAAGCTGAGCTATATCTATAGACAGGACCAAACTTGGGCTAGACTCAATATAGATGCTAGATACGCTATAGACTACGAGACCCATAAGACCCAAGACCAAGGGTGACTTCAATTTCATTTTAAGTCTGAAAAGCTTTCAACATTCTCTAGGGACGGCAAATATTATTATACCCATACAATATAATGCAAATGCTATGGAGCCAAGGCCAAAGCCAAAGCCAACTCGAGATCATTTCAAGGGAAGACTGTACAAACGTAATTAGTGAGGTTATTATAGAGATTCCGCTATTTCTATTTATCATAAAATAATAATGTACACAAATATTATTACAAGTTAAGTAGGAAATTGTTTCATAATTCCTTTCCATCTAATCACTGGCATTACTACTTCACTACTTGAGTACAATTTTCAGTTTTGTTCACGTCTCTCAACAACGACGACAGTATAGGGCTAAGGCTCCGCTTAGAAAATTAATTTAGGCAGCAGGAAGACGCAAATATGTGGGCTAGACATATATTATATGGATGCTGGGGGTTGAGTGGTACCAAAATTTCATTATTGAGCTTTATAGGTGTGTCAGTTTTTGCAGTTGTACATTGTACACAGGTTTGTTGTACATTAATGATTTAGGTTATTGAAATGACTGGTCCGTGGTCGTGAGAGTCTATTTTAGACAGTAGATTGCCGTCATAGGTCATAGATCGTCAGTGATGAACCAAAATGACCCATTTACAATTTACGCAAAAATCAAATCAAGATATGTAATAAAAACAAAATGAGAAAAATGCGTAAAATGTTAATTAAGAGTTTTTGAAAAGAGTAAATTGCTCTATTTACATGTTTTTGAAAGTTTAAAATGTTCGACTTACATAGTTTTGAAAATTGCATAATGTTCTATTTAAATGCTTACAAGACATATTTCAGTATTTTTGTAGATAGTGGATACGAATTTTTGGAATTTTCACGTCGACAGAATTTTGATATGAGACCGGCGCTTATTTAATTTTTTAAAATTTGCAGTCAAAAATGGAAACTAATTCATACAAAAGTATGCCTAAAACCGCAGTTTTTGTGTAGTTTGTTTTACTAAAGACAAAATAAGGTTTATTGAAGATTACTTTTAAATGTGATCCTACTGAGCTAATTGGTGCATGCTCTATAGTACTTTTAATTAGCCTAGGAGATTTTTATAGTAGTAACCCAGCTCTTATTTGAGACCCGGCGCTTATTCGGTCATTTACGATATATGTACATTTAGCATGTGAAATTATGCCAAAAATTGATATCAAATTATCCGTCAGTGTGCCACCTCTGTGCCTACACTGCCTATACAAAATTGAAGTCAATAAGCAAATAAGCACTAAGGGTGCATGATATTCCTACCTACTCACGATCAGTTGACTGAAGGCTTGGAAAATTAGGAACGAGAATACCTGGTCGTCCACTTGTGGGAGTATATATTCAAAGTCATATAATTCCGTATAAAGAGATATACGGAATATGTTTTAAAAAACACTGTGACTGTCAAGGTAAAGGAAAGTAAAATTGGGCTGTTCAAAATGGAAAGTAGGGAATTCAAATCATATTTCAAAGAGAAAAAAGATGCTTCTAGTGGAATTGATGATAGTGCTTAGGCTTATACTACACATAGCTATGACTATAATATCATCCTTTAGAGAGCCAAAGTGGAAAAATAGGAGTGGAGATAAGTATTTATTTATTCATTTTTATACGAGAATAATTGAATGCATGTAGGGCCACGCATTTATGCAATGTACACATGCCTATACATGCATGGAACCTACATATGTATACCTAGGTACTTTATTGGTCTTCCTATGAGATTTCCTTTCCCTCTCTGTAATATGAATAAAAGTAATTTTTCGCTTCACTTCAATTCATAGGAGCTACTTCAAAATCTCTTTTATTTCTTTTATCTTGTATTGAGTCTGTTCAGTTGAGCTCAGCAGTTCGAAGAACCATTCTACGAAATCATCTTGACATACAGCATCCCAATCTTCCGCACTGCCCTCCTACTGCGCATGAAGCACCGATAAAAGCAATATATAATTATTTCTTTACTTTGAAATACTCCTCTTAAAGATTCAATACTAGACATGTGGGATTTTATAAATTAATTTACAAATTCTTCACATCGGTGAGTCCTACACTTTGTATAAATATTGAACTTTAAGTTCGTTTATTTTAAAAAGTAATTGCCTCATTTGCTAAAACTATATAGTATATACTGAAAATTAATTACGGCACATTATAAAAAAAAACGCTGATACTTTCTCCATTTAATTACATGGAGAAAGTACGTGTAATTGGCGGGATAATTTAAATAGCCGTGGGAATGGGGCCTACAAAACGCGAAAGTCTTGTACAAAATAATTTGAAAATTTCATGCGGCTGCTATTATACCTTCATAATTTCTTACTTCTTATTTCTATTAATACTCGATATTTTATATAAATATATCAGTGAAACATGGTAAAACCGATAGTATTTGCAAAGATATATATCAAATTAATTACGTATGTACATCTTTGAGAAATACATTACTAATATAATTCATGTATCTCCATTTTCCTAGAATCTTCATTACATAAAGTAAAGAATTTGAAATAGTTTTAATTCTGCATATATTACACAGCTAGCAGTATTGAGCCCTAAACATATATAGTAATGAGCATCTAGAGTTATTTGCAAGTATCACCATCATTTTTTATTTTCATTTTATATCCCAAGATATTTTAAAACTCATGTCCCGCTGCCCCATCATAGGAAGCTCAAGGCTTGAATTTTACCTCAATTCGTAATCCAAATCCCAATTCCATTTCATCTTTCTTTTTTTTGCATTTCTTTGCTTTTGCCTCTGAATTTTACATTGAGGACCTTTGTTTGGTTTCTTCGTGGGTGTCTTTCTTACCCTGGTTCTCGTCTTTGCCAACGCCAACCATGTGGATGCAGAGATGTGGCGAGACTGAAGAAAACATAGACCACAGACGCAGCTAATAAACTAATCCTGTGGTGGGACGTGATCAAGACTTTTACGTATGTATTGGATTTTTTTTCTTTTTATACTTTAAAGATTTGCAGGGAAAGTAGTCGTAGAACATAATTTATCTAAGAAGTTCTTTCAAATAGACTAACTACTCTGAGTGAAAGTAGAAGCTATCCATTTTTTGTAGTGGTATATATAATTACGTTTAAGTAACAATTTTTACTAAAAAAAGCAAGTACTGATACTGATTTGCACGGGTAGGTAATCTAACTTTCTCATACAGTACAGCCTACAAGTAAATGTTATATTTCTAACAAATTTTGGGGATCTGGAAAATATTTAACGTGCAAAAATTTGCAGGTAAATATGACTTTTAACCTTGGCCCTTTTCACACAAACTCAAATAACTCCAAACCATTATCATGTTTTTCGAGTTTCAGTTTTGTGTGAGTCACACAAGAGCGACACAGAAACACCACTAACAATAAATCAAACCGTATCTTCCCAAACAGTCGTAAATCCATCAAACTAAACACCACAATCTCTTAAAGTCCTATAACTCCTAATACTGAAGTGTTAGACAGGGAAATAACTATTTACACGAAAATATGCCCTTTAACCTTTACAAACTACAAGGCAGTTGATGTGTGCTTTAGTTTCGAGAATTATTGTTGCATTCTTTTGTTTTTTAATTGTTTCTTCATTTCAATCAATTCATCTTTCTAGTAGCACAAACAAAAATTGTAAAGTTATACATAGTATGCATGCAATTCAACATTTTAGTAGCAACGAATCTTGAAATCAAACTTGGAATTTGAAGTCGAATAAGTGTACAACTCATAGTTAGAGTTTTAATTAAAATTAATTCAAAAACCTTTTTCCTATTTTCTTTGTGATTTTAATTATTGTAACTTTTGCCATTGCCATGATAATATAGCAATGCCGGGCTCTGAATTCTGCATAGCATACATATATGTACAATTGTACAATGACTTTCTTGCTTTATTAGTTTCGTCTTTTCTAATTTTGAAATACATAGCAACTTTACTAATAATTTGAAACCAATAAATTGAAAATTTAAGTTATGTAGGAATTCGAATACATAGAAATACGAGCAGGGCCGGACGAAGGAATTGATTTTAGGCAGCAATTTGTTGCCATACAAAAACCGCCAATTTGATTTTATTAATAATTTTCTTTGGTAAAGCAAAATGTTGCATTTACATGTTTTAGAAAAGTGCAAAATGTTCTTTTTACTTAATTCAGAAAAGTACAAAATAATCTATTTACATGTTTTGAGAAAGGTGGAAAATGTTTTATTTGCATGTTTTTGAAATGTACAAAAAATTTATTTTGCATGTTTTTGAAAAGTCAAAATATTCTTACATATTTTTGAAAACTCCAAAATGTTCCATTTACATGTTTTTTGAAAATTCAAGCAGCGGGGGCTGCCTGCGCTGGCTGCATTATCCCGCCCTGAATACGAGACCAAAGGTGAAAGTTGACGATCTTGAAAGTTGAAACTTCTTATGTGTGTGTGTGGTCCAGCGGGCAGGGTCCATTGGGCCTATAAAGGTCCAAAAACCTTTGATGTTTCAATTACATTACATTACATTGCAAAAGTAAAGTTCCATTTCCCAATTCTACTTCTCATTCTCAAAGTGTAACTGTTTTCATACAACTGAGAGTTCTATTATTGTTATCTGTATAGTGCGTCAATACTTGGCCCAGTCCCAAGAAATATTTGAACGAAAATTATTGTTAGTATTTGTGACAGTAAGTGTGAATAAGATAGGGGAGACTCAATTCAATTTAATTTTGGCAATATATTTGCAAATTTAATTTATGTAGTTTTCAATTCTCTGTTGTCACATTTTGTTTGCACATGATGCATTTAGTTAGACATGCTTTCCTGTTTGTTTTTGTTTGTTTGTAGGCGTAGCATAGGGCGGAGGCACCTACGTAGATATTGACTGTGTTTGCGTGGGGGCTGTTTTATTTACGTAGATACATTTAGTATGGCCTTGTGTGTGTATAGACTGTGTTTCAAATCTGTAGGAGAAAGTAGAAAGTGAATTTAAGTGAAGATATTTAGTAAACATATATATTTAAATTTGTTGGCATAAGTGCCGTTGCATCACGGTTACTATTGGCATTGGAGAATTCAGTATAGTTTCTTCAGAAATTCTCTCTGCTTCATCTTGATTTGATGAAAAACTTTTACTCTTCGGTGTAGTTATATAGAAACGCTTATATTAAATATCAAATGTCAGGTTCATTTTGTATGCAACTATAATTATATTGAAAGTGTTTTACTTGGATAATCATAGCGTTGCCAATTCCTTTTGATGTGTGTATTTCAATGGCTTCTCCGGTGACGTAGTGGTTATGCAAGATATTGTGTAAACTGTTATGAGTCGTGGATAGTTATAAATAGTTATGAGCATTAAGTCAACTTGAAAAAGGACTTGTAGTGAGCTGTATTTGTATTTGTGCGTGTATGATACACTTTTGGTAGTTGGCTTGTTTCCCATTGGCCTTTGGTACAAACAGATTTAGCTACATTTCGTACATAATAATATTGTAAACCAAGGCATGCAGCTATAAGTAGCGTAGTATAGCGCATGACCAATGCACAGTGTATTTTGCCGATTTCAAAATTCCCAGTAAATTTTGTGCTAAACATTTATTTTAAACGTTTGCATCTAAAATGGGTCGAAAAGAAAAACAAATCTGGTCGTGTGAAACATGGGAAATTTCTATTTCGCGCGCTCAAAATGCCGTCAATAGTAAAGTGCGTGTATTTAAAATCTTTGGAAATATTAAATTTCGCACTTTGAAATTAATGTAAATTTTTATGTGACGCTTTCAAAATAATGCAAATCTTTATTTGACGCTTTCAAAATAATGTAAAATTTCTATTTGACGCTTTCAAAATAATGTAAAATTTCTATTTGACGCTTTCAAAATAATGTGAAATTTATATTTGACGCTTTCAAAATAATGTGAAATTTATATTTGACGCTTTCAAAATAATGTAGAATTTGTATTTCGCGCTTTCAGCATAATGAAAATGTTTATTTGATGCTTTCAAATTTCAAAATAATGTAAAATTTGTATTTGAAGTTTTCAAAGCAATGCAAATCTTTATTTGACGCTTTCAAAATATTGCAAATCATTATTTGACGCTTTCAAAATAATGTAAAATGTGTATTTCGCGATTTCAAAATAATGTAAAATTTGTAATTCGCGTTTTCAAAATAATACCAATAACGTATAGTTTGAATTTAAAACTTTCAAAATATCGTCAACACAGTATATTTTGAATTTTACACTTTGAACTATCTACTTCCTTGTGTACTTGACTCAATCATCGTTTTGACAATTTAAAACTAGCAACTAATATTTTCCAATTAGGTAAAATCCTACAGTAAAAAGATTTACATTTGATCAAAGATTGAATGCGGTATGTTTCCCCTTACCCTTGGCGACATGTATTTATCTGTAGAAAAATCTATATACTGACTGAGTTTTGAAATATTATATCACAACTACAGACCTATAGGAGAGACCCATACATATAGTCATTCCCGTGTCATAGATTTGGAAGTGAAAGTGGAAGTGGTACAGTTTTTCCAGGTTGTCGAGAATTTAAGTGTATTTGACTTTTGATACTCTCCATCTCCCTCTCTCTCCGTCTCTGTCTCTTTATACTAACTTGGGTCTATGGTCTGGCTCTGGCTCTATGGGTGGAGGATGAGGCTGCTTTGGTCGTTGACGTGAGCTGCATAAAGGACAAATCTATTTAAGGATAAAAAGTTAAGCTGCCTTAATCTTTGTTTGGACTCCTCACTCCTGATAACTTTTTTCCAGAAGTAAAACACTTTCTTGGCAACTTTCTTAATTTTCTTCCCCTCCCCCTTTTCTTTCTTCCCGTCTCCCTCTCCTTTCTCTTCACGTCCGTCCTCTCTCTCTCTCTCTCCCTACTACATAATCTTCCGTCTCCAGTCTCCACTCAGAGAGATAGGTAGTAGGTAAGTACTTCCATCTTTTATAAGTACACATTGTTACCATATCTAAATCTACACAATACACATTACGCCGTACATACATCCCTTCAATCTAGTTCACATAATACACACACGCAGATATGAGGAGACGTGTCTTTTGTCTTACATCAGTTGTGTTTTGTAGTATGTAGTGTATGTCTGTGTTCAACATTATATAGGGAACATATAGCTACTCGACGACGAGGACGCGACGCATAATACTTACGTGCAGAAAACAATGCCCCTGCTGCTTGCTTATGTCTCATTTCCTTCCCCCTTTGTGCTCTTTATTCCAGCCTTTTTGTTTTTCATGCTGAATTTAACGAGTTTCACAACACAGGATATTATACCTACAGTATATACTACATACTTAATTATGTATGTATGTTGGTACTTGTATAATGTTTACAATATCAACAGTTCATATCTCTTACATAACACAGCATAGCCATACATATGTGCTATAATTACAGCAGGTATATAGGTAGTTTGCTTTTGATATAAAA
>JAQFZE010003328.1:0-12790 GCA_034695245.1 Dicyrtomina saundersi | reverse complement strand
TTGCAATAGTAATCTTGCATTATCAATTTCTTCCTCTAAATAGAAGTTGCAACAGATAATAGCTGTTTCCTCAATATCACAACCACAAATAAGCCTAAACTGAATGTAGTTAAGCACTTCACTAACAATAATGACTTGATTTGGGTCGTTAAATCTTGAGTAAATCTCAGAGATCTCAGACGAGGACTTGCACCCGCCCGCCATGTTGAAGCGGGAATTGTAATGTAATGAAAATGAAAACGACCCACACACATTCAACATTTGGACTTAAGGACCCCACTTTTCCTACACAAACACACTCACATACTACACATTTTTTTCTATTTACCTACCTACTACGTATAATTCTCTAATTAGCCTCCTTGTGAAATTACAAATTGCATTCATTCTATTTGAACTTTGCCAAATTTTGATAATTAGTTCAACGATGAAATACTTAAAGGAAATCGAAATCAGCTGGAAATCTGGAAAAGACCATTATTGCGGAAGAAGCAAAATATGGGTAAGTATTTTGATACGATTAAGTGATTTAATTAGCTAGATAATAATTTGCCTTTGGTTTGCTTTTGCTTCAATAGCATAACAGTACACAAAAACTAACTGCAATAGAATAATACACATACTTAGGTAGGTACATGTATATCGCACTACTTAAAGGGCTCACAAAACTACAACCCTCAGAGAAACAGAAATAAACCCTCATCACAATAGGAACATGACTAAATTGGAATTGGCAAGCCTGCTGTGCTATACACATACAAAACTCAGAAAAAGTTCCTTAACAAGCCTTCTTTTTTACACCCACAAAATACAACTGACGATATAATATATTTATGGGTAACGCTAACGACCCGAAGAACAACTCTCACCAGAACCAGACTAACTGCCACCCAATAATAATATTACATAATACACAAAAGATGAATCACAATAAAAGGTATGTAGTATGTTGTAAGAGTACCCTTTTTTTTCCTCAGCAATTTCAACGCGTTCTCCGCTATTTGGATCACCTTTTGTACTCTGTCCCACCACGGGTCCCGCACCGGTCCGTGTCGATGACGGCGGTGGGCCTAATACACACACACAGAATCATTCACATCTTCCAAAACTCAACAGTCAACAAGAGAATATACTCTGAGTCCCCCCGTCCGGAGGTCCCGACTTTATTACGAATGAATAGAGAGGTGGAGAGGTAGGTAGGTAGCTAACCTACCTACCTATGTATAGGCAGTCAACTTTTCTTTCCACCAAAACAAAAACCAAAAAATTCCAATTTCCTTCCTCAAACGGAATCCTTTTTACAAGTAAAGGAAAATCAAAGGAAAATCAAAGGATTTGTGGGAAGAAATAACCATAAGCAATACACAAATAAAAATAGATCCACAATCGATATTGACAGAAGAGTAGACAAAACATATGGCGTATATATGGTTTTGTAATAACATCCATCAAAAGGTTCGGTTAGAAATGTTTTCTCTAGAAAGAGTATAGTACCTAATTATTAAATCAGAATCAGACCCTCTACAAAAAAAATAATAACACATTATTATTAATAATAATGGGGCTACTTATAATGTATATGGGAGATGAAAACATGGACAATTAGTCATTAATCGAGTATTTCGAGAGAATTTAAAAGAATATTTCTGTTGTTGTTGTCGTCTAACGTCAGCTTGATTTTCAGTTTTCCCCCCTCTCAGCTTGTAATGAGACACATTGGGAGTGGAAATGACTCTGGGGAGGAAAATGAATGGAAAATCCATGTCGTCTACAACACTCTACGTCCAGGTACAGGTACAGGTACAACACCAAAGAACGAGATAAGACAGTCTCTTTGGTTTTGGTAGTAAATCGTTCAACGTTTAACCAACTTACAACGTACCTAGAAGATCACATCAGTCTGTCATCGCATCGGTCTCGGTCTCGGGTCTCGGTCGCTAGATGATCGTGATGGTGGACGGTCACATATCGTCATTCTGTGTAAATCAGTAAGTCGTATCTATGTCGATCAGGTTGAAACCAAAACCAAGACGGAGGACGAGTAGTATTCAGTAGCAGTGGCATATATAGAAGTGACATTGACAGTGTAGCAGTATAGAAGAGTGAGAGAGGTAGTAATAATACTCTAACGATGGGCAGTAAATTAGAGATGACAAGATGAGGATGAGGACACGGAACGGTGGTGATGTGATGGTAATGGTAATAGTGTAATAGTCATGAGGAAGAGAATGAGAACATAACTATCAACTGCTGTTCCTTCGTAGTAAGATAATTCTGGAGAATCGTAGTCACAATTCCTGGAGAGCAAATACACATACAACTTCCATATAGCTTTTGAATACAAAATCCAAATCACAAATGGAGGATGACGAAAGGAAACCTGTGACTGACTATGAACTGAACACTGACTCAGAGCACTGAACACAACTCAAAAGACGTTCAACGAAGATGTTGGATGTATTTATCAAAAAGGGAGAAGATAATGGGACTGGGTTTGGTTTTCTGTCTCCTTCTGTTCACACAGTGTTGGTTCTTGGTCATGTCCTTTCCCGTTTTCTCACTCCATCCCCTACTTGTTGCCTCTGTTATAAATTCGGTGAAACACCTTTTGGCCCTTTCTGTGGTAATCATCGCGGACTTTTGACGACGCTTAGAGAGCCCTAAACGAGAATCAAAGCCCACCGAGAAGTCAATTTGTTCCAAGTCCAAAAAAACTCGACGACAATCACAATGACAATGACAAGGACCGAGGGAGAGGACCTGAGCAGAAGAACAGAACGACCAGGAGCCTCACATAAATATATTATCTGTCCATTATCTGTCTTCACCATCAACGAGCAACGTCGTCAATCGCTCTTAACCTACAGCCACTTTTCCAGTAGCCAGTGACCATTGTCACGAAGGTATTTACTTTTGCTACACTATTAATATACTATCAACTATATATATACACACGCAAGATTACTTACACCAACTTTTCCATTCCCAGTCAAATTCCAGCATCCAGTAATTCCACAGGAAGAAACACCGGTTGAAGCAAGTGAAATATATAATGAATGAGAAATAACTTTGTAATTTGTAGAAACTGAAAACAAGGTAGAAAATCAAGGAAATCCTCACTGACTGATTCACTGATTGACTCAATTGACTGATGATAGAACGATTAACGATTAAAAGGCTCAGCGTAAAGAAATCCAAATCTTCCGCCTCTCCGCCTTCACGTGCCCCAGTTCAATTTAATGTAATTTTCTATGTTTTTACATACAAAACGAACGAAATGGGAAAATGGGAAAAGCATGCTGTGGATTCACTAGTCACTAGTCAGTGAGATGCTAAAGTTAGAAGCTAGTCTATAATTTGTCCCTCTTTTTGATAAGTTACGTTTGTTAAAGTATCTTCATTAAAGTAGTAATTAAAAAATTTAATTGTGAAGCCCAGTTTTTGCCTGGTTTGGTAACTGTGCCAAAGTGGAACAGCTACAAAACATTTAATTTCAAAAAGTGTTTACCAACAGTCAACTGTGTTACTGTGTTGACTAACCTAACCACAATGGATAGTACATACTGGCAACTGGGCATCACTTACGGGCCTGGCCATCACTTACCAAAGAACAGCCTGATTAACTACACTGTATTATTACTTGGAGTTTTTTCAACACAGGGTGTGTAAGAACTTTGACTTTGAGCGTTTTTATGAATTGGTGATGAAAATCTTTCATTTTCATTTTTTCATCATTTTCATCAATCATTTCATTTCATAATCGTTTAAACCGAATTTTTTATAAGTTTGACTTTCTTACAAGGCGCAAGGTTAAAGGTGTATTTTGATCATAATTTTCTAAACTATTTACGGAAATTTATGTAGTTGATAGTTTAAACAGTGTGATATTTAAAAATAAAAGTGATATTAAGAAGGTGGGGAATTACTTAACCAGTCATCAGTGCTACTTTTTCTTACACCTCTTGGAATTTTGTGAGCGAGTAAAACAATTTAACACTTTTTTAATGGATAAAATTGATTTGTAATTTATGTAATTTCTAAACTCTGTCCATACCAAGCCCTGCCATGGAATGTTTAACCTTCAATTTGCATTTAATTAGAAAAATGCAGCATTTCTAATTTAAAACGGTTACCATGCTACGAATGTGTACTTTTATATGACCAGCACCAACTGTAAAATTGTCAATGTATTTAAGTAATTCTTTTTCGTTAGCTTCTGTCTGCCCCGTCCCCGTCTCCGCCTGACTCCACTTCTCCAGTCAGTGGCAGTGGGAGCCGGAGCGCATTAGTGGAGGAGGGTGACATTATTATTACTTTTTTGATGAGACATGTGACTAATTCTGTACATGATTACACTTGTCTATTATACCTTTTCTCTTGCTCTCAATTACACAGGTAGGATGCCGTACAAATTGGAAGCGAAGCCCATAAATTCATTCATTTCGTAGTGAATATAGACAACATTTGAATGATGGAAAGAAAAACAATCCACTTGTCTACTTTATGACTCTGTTCAGGGAAAAGAGAATAGAACAAAGAAGATCGTAAAAAGACGCACAATAATAGTGTCTCGATCAGTCATTTCCAATTTCCATTCCAATCTCTACTCTGCCCTCGTCTCACTGTCTGTCACTGTGGACGTCCACTGGGAGATTTGGAGATTTATTAGTTTGAAATATGATTTAATGTGCGTGTAATCTGTGTGGAGAGCCCTCCCTCATAATATCACTCGCCCCCCTCGTCATCTTACACTTTCAAATATATCAATATCAGGAGCTTCCATACTCGACTCTCATCTTATTCTCTGTCCGTGTCCATCTCATCTCATCTTGAAAGGAAAACCATAAGAAGAAATAAAAGGATCTCGCATCCTCATCCCATCCATGTCAATGGAATGAAATGCAAGTGTGGGAGATGGTGTGGTTCACTTGGTGGCTGGAATGGAAGTCGTGAGCTGTCTGTTCAAAAATGTATTTATTTTCTTCATGATAGATTTATTAGCGTCCCGTATTATTTACACACTCTTCATTTATAATATGCTTCTGTCTCAGCCGAGTCCTTAATGTTTTCTCACACCCTTCGCTAACTTACAAGCACAACTACATAACTGCAGTCAACAAGAGGAGCCTCTCTTATAATCTCCGTCTGATTTATGAATTTATTGGCGCTCCTCCTTCACTTGGAAAATTTGAATAATTACTCGTATATACGTGTAAGTACATAGGGTCATTTGTGATTTTTAATTTGTAATTTTTCTTTGTTGCTACTACTTACATACAGGTCGTCTCATGCCCTCACTAATCACAGACTACATACTACTACTAACAGATGGATCTATTATTTGACAACCCGCACTGCAAACTACACGACTACTAAAATAAATTTTTGGATATATCTGGGAACGGAAAAATATATAAGAATAGTAAGTACCTAATAATACTAATAATAAGAATGTAAAAATAAATGAAAAGACTTACCACCATTTACTCCCCCGTCCCCTTCCACGTGGAATTCGGGCAGATGACTGAGGAACCATGGCCCCGACGAGTATCAACAGTGCAAATCCAATAATCACAGTCAAAACGGACACGGTGGGAGTCATAGTTGACGTGTCAACAACCACAACCACCTTGTCAACAACAACAACAACAACACAACACACACACACTCACCACGTCTAACCTCTCTCATACTCTTCAACTCAAACTCTCCCAAAATGGATCCACTCTTTTCTTTTATTGTCTCAGTCACATGTATGGAGAGAAATGGAGAGACTCACTTTCCGAATTGTCATATTTCATCGAAAAGAAGACACAAAAAAATGGAAACGACCAAAAACAACAACAGCAACAAAAATTATAAATAAAATGCAAAACAAAAACTCTCCTTCGTTCAAAAAAATTCAAAGAGTCCAGAGTTAAAAAAGTGTCGGCTGCTGCTGCTCCCTTTGTGAAATTCAACATTCAACTATGAATAGAGATTTAGATAAGGACATTTAACTTTTATGCATTATTTCTCTATTCAAAAAATTAATTGTTTATATTTAGAGTTTTACTACACTATTATTTTTTTTCCCAGAGCCGTGAACTGTATAAATTGGAGGAATTCAAATTGTGCTATTAAAAAAAAGTCATATTAATAAAAAGAAGAAGGTTCACAGGTATTGAGAGGCAAAGTAGGTAAATTTTAATGGAGACACAATTTTATTATTTTATTAAAATTTTAGTGAAGCACTTCTAGTCCCAAGTTCAGTCAAAAGTTCAACATATATTGGAACTTATATATTCAATTAAATTCTCAAGAATAACATCAACAACTACAAAAAATGTGTAAATTCCAATTCCACAAAACTGCATTATAATATTTTGTTTTTGTATTATTTTATTCACAGTTCACTTTTGTTTCATGGTTGGGATCCAGAAATCGACTCTTAAAACGATTTTTTGTTCATATTTTCGAATTCGACTGTGGCGAGAGAGAGAGAGAGAGAGAGAGCACTCCCCTGCCCCCTCAAAAGAAGCCGAAGATAGGGACAAGAGGGAATATGAAAAGACACCGTAGTTAGTAGAGGCACTTCGTGGTACTCCTCGCTCAACAAACACACTCAATAATCCCTTCTTTTTGCGGAATAGCTCACAGTTTATTGAGGAATTGCTTTGGAGCACTCATCAAAACTGGGGAAATGAAGCACTGATGATGTCCTTGTCACGTTTCGATTTGGATTTTGATATATCTAGTAGCATTTTTGATGGGCACTCACAATCCTATATATGCTCAATACCGACAATGAAATGTTCGACAGATTCTCAGGATCATGTTGTGATTTGGATGTACAATCTACGCTGTAAGTCTGTATGTTATAAATATTTCCTTGGAATGAGGATAGAATTACGGATGGAGGTGTTGAAATATTTAGCTGTCTATTATAATTATTTGACTTGTAGTAAATTCAAATTGTAAACACTTGCATGTTTTTTTCTTCTGTTTATAGAGATGCGGATGTCTGTCGTCTTTTTCCTGAGGAGCTGCGCCGTTTGAAGATGGACAGATGTGATGCGATGTGATGGGATGTGATGTGTGAGAGAGTCAGAGAGGGAGGAGAGGAGACTGCTGCGGACGGATGAGTCTCATTACTATTTTGCATAGGAACACGGAGAATATTCTAATCTGTGTATGGAGTGTCCTTATAGTTGTACTATTACTACTATTATTATTATTGTGAGCATTCGGGGTGTGTTCGGTCGCTGTCTGAGCGCAGAATTACTGATGATTAGTTTACACAGAGATGAAAGTGCGAGGGTGATGACAGCGTCGTAATCGTAAAAGAGACACAGAGAGAGAGAGAGAGACTTCCACTCGCACTCGATCTGTAGTCTATACTCTATAGCGTGGAGAGAGTCTACGACGGAAATGAACCAACGTATCTCGTGGGTAATTAATATACCATTATTATTTGCAATTTGAAACAAAGTGTAGAAACGTTTTCTCTCTCGCTCTTACAGCACCACACCACCACGTCCTTCAATTTTTGACTGGGGCTGATTCTGGTGACACATAGACAGAGTCTCGTTTAGGTGGAGATTGCGTAGGCGGTGGGTCACCTCTTCACGCTTTTTTTAAGACTAATTACTCGCCACTTCTTCCCTTTTCCTGAGCCTTAAGCAAATCTTCATATGATACTTTTTTTAATTTGATTTCGCTTGGTTTTTGTCTTTCCCCAGAGAAATTAGAATCGAGTTATACAAATCAAAAAATCAGTCCTCATTTATATTGTGGAGGTTTCCAGATTTTTACCAAGAAAAAATCCGTCTTCTAATTTCACCCTTTTTAAAAATTCCATTTCTTGTAGTATATTTCTTGTTGATTTTAAAAATAATGTCTTTTTTTCTTTTTGTACAGGATGTGTAGAACTTGGAGATATTTATGAAGAAGACAATGATGGAAGGGTGTCAGAACTGAGGCCGGGCACGGAGCTGAGGTGACTTGAGGTCCGTCGTTGGAATTGCGGAGTGAGAAGTGAAGTGTCTGAGTCTGGGTGCACTATGGACTGACAGTGACATGGAGCGTAGGAGTGTATCTGTAGCGGAGTAGTGAACTCGGAGAGGGCTCTGGGCCTGGAAGAAGTTGAGACTGTTTCTGGTGATGGTGGTGATGGTGGCTGTGTTCAGATTGAAAATGAGAAGACATGAGACAAGTTTTACTCTGCTCCACACACACTCACACTCGAACAACTGGACGCGAAGGACTGGACGAAAGGGATGAGAGAGAAGCCGCCGACTTGTTCAGAAGGAGAGAGACGCTCTGTCTATGGAAACGTATGTATGTACGTACGTATCTCCTCATCAAATGGATCACAAGTAAAAGTTTAAGAGATTCACAATCCAAATCCAAATCCAGTAGAGCACATGCACAAGGACTCATAAGGACCCAAGAAGTACCTACCTATCCACCTACCTACCACCTTCCCACCTGTCTCACGCACAAAGTCCCACCGAGTTATCCAGACCGAGACCCACACACCGACACGAACACTCACACCGATACCGATACGGAGCCCCACTGTCCAGCCACCAACACAACACAGCTCGGTCCCTATAGGCGAGTCACTCTTTAAACTCTATACTCTATATCCACGGACGAAAGGAAGTCTATATTATTATCCAGATTCAGTATCCAGTGAAGGAACAGAAACTACTCTTCGCTGGACAGAGTCCAGTTCCAGAGATTCCACTTCCTCGGCCTCACCCGAACAATAGCCCAGTCCAGAGAGACGCACGTAGGCTCTCACGTCTGTCTTCCCCAAAATACTATCACACCTATTTAATGCCACTGCCACTATAGGCCGGCTCCCCTTGACTGTTACCGATACGCTATATGATACTGAGACCCACCGACGGACGGGGTATATTACACAGGAATGTCACGTTTCCTTTGTCGCTCCTGTCCGTCATGTGCTGTATTTTTTTATTTTAGTCCCGAAAATAATTGTAGCAACTACACACAAAGCAGGAAAATGGATATTCTGCAAAATTTAATTATGCAAGTGTCCCTAGTCCAATGTTCAGTAATATTCCAAGATTTCCAAGATTTCCACAGCCTTCTTTCTCTCTTGCGTTTGGAACGTGGCGTTGGTGGTGGGCATTTATTTTTATTAGTGAGTCAGTTTTCCATTGAAAATGGAAAATAGGAATGACGCTTTTATTTATAAAGTATTGTAAATTGTAAAAATCCCAACGTGGGACACGCCAACTGACTTTTTGATGGTGGTGTGTAGTTTTTGATGATTTCTTTTTATTCGGAGTAGTAACGGAACGTGTAAATATTTGGAAATTTGGAACTACTGAGCTAAGTATGCTGTATAATATGTATGATTGAAATGGTAGAGATGTGAGGTGCTCTGTTTGGGTGGACTGTTGTTGCTCTTGGTTGATCTGATGGGATGTGAGTGGTGTACATAGGATGTGGACGGAGAGACACGGAGATGAGATGATGATGATGCGGTTGAGAATATTATGAGGAGTAGCATAGTGTAGTGGCTGTCTGTCCGTACATGATCTTCGTCTCGTTTTTCCCATATGTCCTGTCCTCATCTCTCTCTCTCCATTCAAATTCTACACAAGATTTCCTTTCATCTCTCTTCTGTTGTGCACTTGGACTCTTGGATGGAGGTATGGAAATGTTATGGACTGCAGGGGAAGAAGAAAAAAAAACAAGGACTAAATTCTATGGATTCTATAGGCCACTCCGCACGCCATTCATAAGAAGATGTTTGGGAATCTCCTGTGGTCCATTCTGTGGAGATCCCCAATCCCCGTAATCTCCTCCTCCTCAGTGCACTCTGGATCCTCCCCAAGACAACAACACACGTCTCCCTCTCCGTCTTCTCCCTCTCCTATCCGCTATGCTACGAGGCTCCACAGAGATGCGGAATCAAGTCAAAGTCAAGCTTTATAGCCACTAGCATATTATTACCATTAGCAGGTTTAGGGCCAAGTCCAGATGCACTCCACATCTCATCTTCCCATCCATCTCCCTGCATCTCAATCTCTCTGTGTCTCTCTCTCCATCACAACTCAGCAGACGCAACGTCAATCTTTCCTCATTTTTATTTCACTTCCACACACACACACACACAGTCTCTGTCTACAGATTAAGATCAGAATCAAAATCAAGATTAGCTACATGGCTTATAGCATTGCACTTGTACGAAACTAACCCTATAATATATACAAAATTACTCATATGACTCAAGATCCAAAATGAGCTATCTACTCGCTCAAAATTCAAAACATTATTGACCTCAAATTAAATCCTCCTAATTAATTAAATACGTCGGGGGAATTTTCGGAATTAATGGCGCTAACATAATTTGAATTCGACGCTTGACTACCGTTTACAAAAAAAATCACAGATTTTGTCTCAAGTTCCTTTTCAGACAGAATTTTTCTGGGATGTTGTAGCAGAGGTATAATTTATGATAAAATGTTTTCGTCGTCCGTGTTCACGCTTTTTTGTATGGATGGTGCGTGTGTGTTTTTATTTATTGATTTCGTTGTAAATTTCCATTTTCAGGCTCAAGTTTGACTGTTTGAATGGGTGAGGGAAGGAGAGTGAAATCAAAGAAAATGCTTTAAAATAAACATTGATGTAATTTATGATTATGTTGGACTTTATGAGCCCGGCCAAGGAATGGGACGTACATACTGAGGTAATGTATTTCCGAATTTCCGACAGTCAATGTCGCCCTTTCGCCCTTTTTAATTTCACTTCCCTCCGCTGTCATTCAGAAATATATTACAACTCTTAATTTCCCTTTCCTCGTTTTTTTTTCACTCTATTTTCTCTACATGGTTCATTTCATATCCATGCGTTTCTTTTTTCTTTTCTTGTAAATCTTCTTATAATATGGGCGCGTTTAAGGAGCAGGAGGAGATGCGGGTTCCTCCTCAACAAAGCGGAGAGATTTTGAAGCTGTTTGTACTTGTAATGGGCCAAATATTGACTAATAATGGATGACATTATTATGGAGCTGGATATTCCCTTCGGTATTTTTAGTTTCACTCCTTCAAAAGGAAGCCCTTTTAAGAAAAATGCAAAACAAAGTACGCAGAGTGAGAGGAACAAAAAACAAGTTGTACAACGACAACGGCAACGACAACAACAACTCGTCATCGTAAATCGTAAAAAGAAATTTGTGAAATGCTCGAGAATTTAAATTTTAGACACAAAAAAAAATGGGAGTTGACAAAAGTAAAAATATGGAAAATTAAAATTTTATTTAATTTGTAAAAAACGGTATATCGTCTGTGAAGAAACAAAATGACCCATATCCATTTTTAGCTAAAAACAATATGAACTATCTACAAAAATATTGAAACATGTCTTGAAAGCATTTAAATAGAATATTGAGCACTTTTCAAAAATATGGAATTAAAACATATTACACTTTTCAAAAACATGTAAATAGAACATTTCACACTTTTCAAAAACATATGCTAATAGAACATTTTACACTTTTCAAAAATATGTAAATAGAACATTTTGCACTTTTAAAAAATATGGAAATAGAACATTTTACACTTTTCAAAAATATGGAAATAAAACATTTTACACTTTTCGAAAACTCTTAATTAAAATTTTACGCATGTTTCTCATTTTGTTTTTATGACATAGCTCATTTTGACTTAACAAATTGTTTTTTTAATAGTGGATATTTATATGTAAATTCGGCGCATAACTTATATTACAATGTAGGAACTACAGAGGACTACACAGTTGACATGGTATCAAAGTATGAACATGAACCACTGAAAATAACAGATGAGGACCGAGACCGAGGCCCGGACATAATAATAAAAGTATCACAAGGTGCTTATAGACACTGTAGCCGACGCTCCACATATTATTCCTGTACATAATAGTCTTGTGTTTGTCTGTCTAATGATGACAAACGGTGATCCGTCCATTTCCTTTGAGGCCTGCGAGTCTATTATTTGTCCCCATTGTAAATCTCTGTGTCTCCCACTCATCACCCCATTGTCCTTTATTCCCCTTCTAGTTTCCATTCTATTCATATCCTCAATTGTAACATCTCATTCTTCTCCATTCTGCTCACACGACCATTTTTACACGTTACACACATAACATAGGTAAGCCCAGCCAGGTACTCCAAATATTCTCCAATGACAATAAATTATTATTACTCCCTCCATTCAAGTCCCAAGCCCAACGCCAACGTCCAACGCACGCATCACACGTTATTTTACATTTTAATTAGTCACCATTTGTGAGGAGGACGCGGACGGGATCCTTCCTTATGACGATATTCTTCTACATTCTACATCATCGCAGTATCATAGTCCCTTCTTAATACACTTGATAATTTTTGCAGAGCACACGTGGAAATATCTGTAAAGACTCGTGAGGAGGTTCCGGTTTCAAGGTTTCTTTGGATGTGGAGCTGCGAGAGTTGACAAGAATTGAGATGTAAGAAGGTTCCTTTCGCACTCGTAGATACCAAAAGGCTCTGACTTGGTAGAAATAATATGAAACGTACTTAAGTATAGTATACTGTCTGTGAAGAACCAAATGACCCATATCCATTTGTAGCTAAAAACAATATCAACTATCTACAAAAATACTGAAATATGTCTTGAGAGCATTAATAGAATATTTTGCATTGTTCAAACACATGGTATTAGAACATTTTACCGTTTTCAAAAACATGGAAATAGAACATTTTGCACCTTTTCAAAAACATGGAAATAGAACATTTTGCACCTTTTCAAAA